>OZ024766.1:11833128-11835628 GCA_964016885.1 Eledone cirrhosa | reverse complement strand
TTGTACCGTAGTGCCACCTGTAGTAAGCAATAAATTCTCCCTTGAATTTTTGGAAACTGACTGCTATTCGAATTCTAGGAAAATTGTGTTACTACTGCTATCGTACTAACTGACCTTACAGAGAAACTGGCCAATCACGAGCGAGTTCAGATATCAGTCGATGACGTCATAATTCTTAACTGATCACTTCAGTTCAGCAAACTAGCGTGTCCTCTCAGTTAGAGAATTTTTGCCGAACTGAAGTGATCAGTTAAGAGTTATGACGTCATTCAAAGTAAGAGAAAACCCGACGGCATGTTTTTGGAGTATAATTATCACAGCATATCTTATAACCCCATATCTCATGGCCCCAAAACGTCCTGCAAATATTGCTGATGCAGATGGAAAGTCCAAACACATGATGAAGAGCCTGACTTTGGAGATAAAGCTGGACATTTTGAAAAGGAAGGAACAGGGGCAAGGTACGTCCGCCATAAGTCGTAACTTCGGCCTAGCGCAGTCTACAGTCTGGACTGTTTTAAAAAATAGTGAGGCTGTCCAAAAGGCTGGGGAGAATGCTACGACTCTACAGAGTAAATTGTTGACCAAACATGGTGAGCTGATTATGGATAGGATGGAAAGGTTGCTCAAAATTTGGATCAACGACCAAAATCGTCAAAATATGCCTCTGTCTTTAAATGTAATCAGTGAGAAAGCATTGTCCATTATTGACAGGCTCAAGACTGAAATGGGGGTGGAGGACTTTGTATTCAAGGCAAGCAAAGGCTGGTTTGATAAGTTCAAACGACGTTCGAGTCTTCACAACATAAATGTTACAGGTGAGGCTGCCAGTTCCGACAAAATTCAAGGCCGTGTTAGAGAAATGCAGTGCAGAGAAGGGGTACAGCAAAAAACAGGTTATTAATTATGATGAAACAGGACTTTATTGGAAAAAGATGACCAGTAATAATTATATTGACAAGGAGGAGAAAAGTGTGAAAGTGTTCAAAGCCTCAAAGGACCGCGTTACTCTGTTACTTGGAGGGAATGCAGAAGGAGATTTAAAGCTAAAGCCACTCATTATCTACCATTCTGAAACTCCAAGAGCATTCAAGGGGTTACTTAAGCAATACCTACCAGTGATATGGAAGTCTAATAAGAAGGCATGGCTGATCACTTCAATTCACCAGGATTTTTTCACCTCATATCTGTCACCAACCCTTAAGGAATATGCATTAGCTAACAACATTGCCAACCGTTTTCTGCTATTAGTGGACAACGCCCCCAGCCACCCACGGGCAATGGAAGACTGGTCAGAATATATTGAGGTTTTGTTTCTCCCCCCAAACACCACAGCTCTCATTCAGCTGATGGATCAAACAGTCATCAAAACATTTAAGGCATGCTACCAGCGGAGAACCATGCAGCAGCTGATAAAGGGCACAGATGGGCCTGACAAGCCCACGAGCAGGGAATGGTGGAAATTGTACAACATCAAGCACGGCTTAGACAACATCAAGGCATCTTGGGAAGAAGTGAAGCAGTCTACCATGAACTTGGCCTGGAAGAAATTATGGCCAGCATGTGTGAATGACTTCCAAGGCTTTGCTGAGGACATTGGTGCGATAAAAAAAGATATTGTAAATCTCTGCCATAGAGCTGGCTTCGATGGTGTTAATGGTGGTGATGTGAAAGACCTTTTGGAAAGCCACGCTGAACCACTGTCCAATGATGAACTCATAGAACTAGACAAGGCGATACAGGAGACAGAAAAAGAAGAAGAGGAGGAAGAAGAAGAACATGTGCGTGGCTTGGACATAAAAACTCTAAAAGAATGTGTCAGGAGTATCGAAACAATTTTAGAAACCCTGAGGGAGCATGACCCCAACCCTGCTAGGAGCAGCAAAGTGGCTCAAGACATCGAGAAAAGCGTCAAGATTTACCAAGAAATGTATGAAGCCAAAAGAAACACAGCCAAACAGTCCTCCATCTACTCTTTCTTCGAGCCAGCCACACCGGCCAACCGTGCTACAGCTGGCCCTTCAACATCCCCTGCAGTCAACGAGTTTGTTGGTTTTGAGCCTCCCACATCACCTTCATCCTCTCCTGCCAACTCAGCCCAAGATGAGTAAGGGCTGAAACCCATACTGTCCCTTAGCCTCGGGAGGGACAAATGAAGGGGCACATCATGTGATGGACTACGCGGCATGTCTAAGGTACAGTAAATAAAAAAAAAAAAACATTTCTTTTCTGTAGGGATGACTTTTTCGATGTGCTGGAACGCATCCCTATCTATTTCATGTTATAATGGGTTCTTTATATGGTAATTCGATATACGGTAAGGGTTTCTGGAATGCATATATACCGTATATCGAGGACTCACTCTACATATATATATACATACTAAGGTCCTTGAAAGTAGACGAGTAAACAACCTGACAAAGACTAATGGCCCTGTAAGTAGACGAGAAAACAACCTGACAAAGACTAAGGTCCTTGTAAGCAGACAAGTAAACAACCT
>OZ024766.1:11825628-11828128 GCA_964016885.1 Eledone cirrhosa | reverse complement strand
CTAAAGGTTGTGAGTTCAATTGTCAGACCGGGTGATGTGTTGCTTCCTTGAGCAAGACACTTTATTTCACATTGCTCCTGTCTACTCATCTGTAGAAATGAGATGATAGGGAGTGGGGTCCCTATCATTCCACTTTAAAGTGGTCGTGGAGGTGCCACGGCAAAAAAGCACACATCCCACACTGTAAAATGGTCGTGGAGGTGCCACAGTAAAAAAGCACCCAGCCCACACTGCAAAGTGGACATGCAGGTGCCACGGCAAAAAAGCACCCAGCACTCACTGTAAACTGGTCGTGGAGGTGCCACGGCAAAAAAGCACACATCCCACACTGTAAAGTGGATGTGTAGGTGCCACAGTAAAAAAGCACCCAGCCCACACTGTAAAGTGGTCGTGTAGGTGCTACAGTAAAAAAGCACCCATCCCACACTGTAAAATGGATGTGTAAGTGCCACAGTGAAAACGCACCCAGCCCACACTGCAAAGTGGACGTGCAGGTTCCACGGCAAAAAAGCACCCAGCCCACACTGCAAAGTGGACGTGCAGGTGCCACGGCAAAAAAGCACCCAGCACTCACTGTAAAGTGGTCGTGGAGGTGCCACAGAAAAAAAGCACCCAGCACTCACTGTAAATGAGGTTGGTGTTAGGAAGGGCATCCAGCTGTAGAAATCAAGCCAGAATCAGTTCCCGTCCCACCCTTGCAAGCAGGGAAAAGCGGACGTAAAATGATGATGATGATGATGATGATACAAATAGTAATTAAAAAGTATTGCACACAAACCTTTAACTTTTGAGTTTGAATCTCATCAAAGTATATTTTAAGTTTCAATATTTCTCCTGTGGCATTGTTGAGGAATGGTGGTGTGTCTGATAAAGTAATATTGGATATATATATATATATATATATAATATACAAGATCAAAAGATGGTTAAAGGAGTTCCATGTATTTTATTATGCGCATTTCAAAACCAAACATCATCATGCAATAATATTTGTGTTTTCATCAGATAAAACAGGAGAACATGATATGAAGGCTAAAAAACACTTGTGGATAGTGCAGTTTTAAATCAACATATCTTTTGATCTTATATTATGTATACTCCAGTCCTACAAACTGTAGAGTGCTTCTTATCCGATATCTGCATTGCTTTATTGTACTACAATAAAACTCACCTCCTACATATATATATATATATATGTGTGTATGTATGTGAGTTTATATGTATCATCATCATCATCATTTCATTTTACGTCTGCTTTTTCCCTGCTTGCAAGGGTGGGACAGGAACTGATTCTGGCTTGATGTCTACAGCTGGATGCCCTTCCTAACACCAACCTCATTTACAGTGAGTGCTGGGTGCTTTTTTACCGTGGCACCTCCACGACCACTTTGCAGTGGAATGATAGGGACCCCAGTCCCTATCATCTCATTTCTACAGCTGAGTAAACTGGAGCAATGTGAAATAAAGTGTCTTGCTCAAGGAAACAACACATCACCCGGCCTGAGAATTGAACTCGCAACCTTTCGATTGCAAGGCCAATGCTCTAACCACTAAGCCATGTGCCTCCATTATGTATATAAATATCTGTGTGTGTGTATATATATGTATGAATATATATGTCTGTATATAAATATATATGTGTTAATATATATGTGTTTATATATATGTGTGTTTATATATATGTATGAATATATATATGTCTGTATATAAATATGTGTGTGTGTGTATATATATGTATGTATATAAATATATATGTGTGTGTATATATATGTATGAATATATATATGTATGTATATAAATATATATATATTTCCTTGCAAGCAGGGAAAAGCAGCCATAAATGATGATGATATGATATATATATATAGGTAGAGGGGTATTTAATTTGTTGGTAGTCCGACAAATATAAAAGTTTATAACTGATTTAGAGCACTCAACAGCTTACTGGAGTAAATATTCAATGATATTAAATAAATGGAAACTATATTTATAAAACCATATTTATTCTATTATATATATTTCTAGGGTACCAAGACAACATTGGTACGCTTTCATCAGATAAAATACAAAGTTTGTTTTATAAATAGAGATATACCCATGAAAATCATACCTTATCGGTTGGATAGTCTCTGGATATATTCAATCGATAAGGTGCATATATATATATATATATATATCCAGAGAATATCCAACCGATAAGGTATGATTTTCATGGGTATGTCTCTATTTATAAAACAAACTTTGTATTTTATCTGATGAAAGCGCACCAATGTTGTCTTGGTACCCTAGAAATATATATAATAGAATAAATATGGTTTTATAAATATAGTTTCCATTTATTTAATATCATTGAATATATATATATATATATATATATATATATATATGTGTGTGTGTGTGTGTGTATATATATAGAGAGAGAGATATTTATGTGTATATATAGATATTTGTTTATATACAGCAAGTTCCCAAAAAATGTATACACACTTCAACAACATTC
>OZ024766.1:11803128-11818128 GCA_964016885.1 Eledone cirrhosa | reverse complement strand
GCAAGGTGGTCGTGGAGGTGCCACGGCAAAAAAGCACCCAGCCCACACTGTAAAGTGGACGTGTAGGCGCCACGAAAAAGCACCCAGCACTCACTGTAAATGAGGTTGGTGTTAGGAAGGGCATCCAGCTGTAGAAATCAAGCCAGATCAGTTCCTGTATGAGCAAGGCATGGTCAGCCGACCAGACACTGCCCACAACAGGACAACCCGTCTAACCCATGCTAGCGTGGAAGAACGGACGTAAAACGGTGATGATGATGATGATGATATATATTCCAGCCTCACTTTCATATTTATTATATTTTTGTTTTTAAAATACACCAGGATTTTTTCATTCTGATGACTGAAAGCAAATTTTGTTTGCTTTCAAGAAACCACTGGTAAATGAAATAATTATCTTATGTTGTTTATTACATAACTATATATATATATATAATTCGTTTTTGAATTTGTTTTGTACGATTTCTGATCTGAAAACATGTGTTGAAACAGATATTGTTATACTTTGGGAGGGTCATGTTGCCAATAAGAAACACATGCACCTGTTGGATTTCACTTCAATTTATTATAAATTTCCGGTAGGTCGGTTGGTTCGATAACAGGAAGGTTGTTTATATATTGTCAAAGCTCTTTCGTCACAAGTTCTGTGACCTCCTCAGTGACTAAGTTTGTATTTTGTCTTTCCTTTCTTGTCCTACACCATCTTTTTTTTTTTTTTTCTGTGTGTTTTTATTTATGTATTTATTTACTTGTCACTAGTTGGTTGGTTGTTCTATCTGTGTGTGTCTGATTTGTTTCGTTAGTTTGGTTTATGTATGTGTCTGTATGTCTTCATTTTGTCCTTAATTACTACTTGTGATGTTGTTATTCCACTCATGTTTTCTGTTTAATTTTGGTTGGAGTTCCTTTATATTTGTTGCCTCTGTGATTTGTCTGAACACTGCATCTTTTCTGTGTGGATATAATCTTTATCTCTATGTTCTCTAATGTGCCCAACGTTATGGACATTATGCAACTCTCTTGCTTCAGGTCTACTCTGGGTGTCGTGCTAGTAGGTTTTGCCTGTCATATGTCATGTTATCCAAGAGAAAGTCTGATACAGTTTGGCACCAGTCTCATCACTATATACACTTCTTCTTTGTCCACTTATTCCTGGGTGGGATTGTGCGGGCCAGAGTCCTCAAACATATCATACAGTGGGTCCCATCAGAAGCAACCATTTCCAATTGATGAGGCTGGATCCCCAAGCGAGACCAGCCAAGCTCATGGATGTTATCCAACCATCTTGCTTGGCATCTACCCCTATTGGTTTTCCTGGTAAAATCTGTCCAGTTTTTCTTAACTGAGACATTCTAACCACATGTCCATAGTATCAGAGCTGTGATCTCTCAATTCAGAGATTCTTTCCTGAGACATTCTAACTACATGTCCATAGTATCAGAGCTGTGATCTCTCAGTTCAGAGATTCTTTCCTGAGACATTCTAACTACATGTCTGTAGTATCAGAGCTGTGATCTCTCAATTCAGAGATTCTTTCCTGAGACATTCTAACCACATGTCCATAGTATCAGAGCAGTGATCCCTCAGTTCAAAGATTCTTTCCTGAGACATTCTAACCACATGTCCATAGTATCAGAGCTGTGATCTCTCAATTCAGAGATTATTTCCTGAGCCATTCTAACCACATACCCATAGTATAAGAGCTGTGATCTCTCAATTCAGAGATTCTTTCCTGAGACATTCTAACCACATGTCCATAGTATCAGAGCTGTGATCTCTCAATTCAGAGATTCTTTCCTCAGACATTCTAACCACATGTCCATAGTATCAGAGCTGTGATCTCTCAATTCATAGATTCTTTGCTGAGACATTCTAACCACATGTCCATAGTATCAGAGCTGTGATCTCTTAATTCAGAGATTCTTTCCTCAGACATTCTAACCACATGTCCATAGTATCAGAGCTGTGATCTCTCAATTCATAGATTCTTTCCTGAGGCATTCTAACCACATGTCCATAGTATCAGAGCTGTGATCTCTCAATTCAGAGATTCTTTCCTGACTCATTCTAACCACATGTCCATAGTATCTGAGCTGTGATCTCTTAATTCAGAGATCTTTCCTGAGACATTCCAACCACATGTCCATAGTATCAGAGCTGTGATCTCTTAATTCAGAGATTCTTTCCCTAGACATTCTAACCACATGTCCATAGTATCAGAGCTGTGATCTCTCAATTCAGAGATTCTTTCCTGACTCATTCTAACCACATGTCCATAGTATCAGAGCTGTGATCTCTTAATTCAGAGATCTTTCCTGAGACATTCTAACCACATGTCCATAGTATCAGAGCTGTGATCTCTTAATTCAGAGATTCTTTCCCTAGACATTCTAACCACATGTCCATAGTATCAGAGCTGTGATCTCTCAATTCAGAGATTCTTTCCTGAGACATTCTAACCACATATCCATAGTATCAGAGCTGTGATCTCTCAATTCAGAGATTCTTTCCTGAGACATTCTAACCACATGTCCATAGTATCAGAGCTGTGATCTCTCAATTCAGAGATTCTTTCCTGAGACATTCTAACCACATGTCCATAGTATCGGAGCTGTGATCTCTCAATTCAGAGATTCTTTCCTGAGACATTCTAACGACATGTCCATAGTATCAGAGCTGTGATCTCTCAATTCAGAGATTCTTTCCTGAGACATTCCAACCACATGTCTGTAGTATCAGAGCTGTGATCTCTCAATTCAGAGATACTTTCCTGAGAGATTCTAATTACATGTCTGTAATATCAGAGCTGTGATCTCTCAAGTCGGAGAAATAACTTAGCTCCACCTGAGTGACTCACTGATCTCCAAGCCACGAAGTCTTCCTTGAAAATAAAAATTAAATCCCAGTTAACCCTTTTTTTCAATTTTCAAATACAATAATTTTTAAAAATACATGAAAAACAAAGAAAAAAAAATGATAAAAAAAAAAATAAAAAGACCCAGTGAATATTTATTTTTTGTTTTTTTTTTTATATATGTAATATATGTGTATACATATATATATATCTACATATATATATATATATATATGTATATATATGTATAATATATATTTAACGTGTATATATAATGTGTTAACACGTAAAAAATAAATGTGTTGTTATGTAATGCAATTCAATATAATTTTTATCATAATGGTATATATATATTATATATACATACTTATGTATATATATGTATATATGCATGTACTATATATATGCATATATATATATATATATATACATATACATGTATATATATATATGCATACGTGTATATATATATATATATATATATATATATATATACATATGTATATATATATATATATATGCATACATGTGTATATATATGTATGCATATATACATATATATATATACACACATATATATATATGTGTATATGTGTATATATGTATATGTATATATATATATATATATATATATGTATACACATGTATATATATATGCATACATGTGTATATATATGTATGCATATATACACACGTATATATGTATATATGTATATATGTATATATATATATATATCGTAAAATGTAGTTTTAAAAAACACCTTTGTTGTGATTGTGAAGGTTTAATGGTTTGAAAGATGGTGGTGACACTCTGGTTAGACATTTCTTTATATTTCTATGTGTATATATATATATATATATATATATATATATGTATATATATATGTATGTATGTATATATGAAAAATGGAATTTAGTCCCACGCAAGATGTGCACATATATATATATATATATACATATATATATATACATATATATATATACATATATATATATACATATATATATATATACATATATATATATATACATATATATATATATACATATATATATATATACATATATATATATATATATACATATATATATACATATATATATATACATATATATATATACATATATATATATACATATATATATATACATATATATACATATATATATATACATATATATATATACATATATATATATACATATATATATATACATACATATATATACATACATATATATACATACATATATATACATACATATATATATATACATACATATACATACATATATATATATACATACATATACATACATATATATATATACATACATATATATACATACATATACATACATATATATATATTTATATATTTTTTTTATGTATACATACTTACATATATATATATTTATATACATACATATATATATATATTTTTTTTTATGTATACATACATACATATATATATATATTTTTTTTTATGTATACATACATACATACATACATATATATATATATATATATATATTTATATTTATTGGTGGTGTCTCAGCACCAAACATCTTTATATAGCCCTAATAATGAAGAAACAGGAAACAGAATGTTAATGATAATAATAATAATAATAATAATAATAATAATAATAATAATGATAATGACAATAATAATAATAATAATAATAATAATAATAATAAAAATAGTGATAGCAATTGTTTCTAACAGTTAGACACAAGGCCTCAAAATTTTCAGAGAAGGATGGTGGTGGTGGTGGTGGTGGTGGTGGGTTACAGGGATTGAAATATGGATAACAAAAAAGGATAAAGAGCCCCTACTATAACTCCTTGTGGGGGTCATAGAGGCACCCTAATACAGCATGTCTAGGACACGTTTAAAACCTGGCGGAGCCCAACCCTTTCCAGGTCTGAACACAGCTGATTTTTTTTTTTTTTTCTATACAGGAATAATCGACACCAGTACTGGAATGGTATATATATATATATATATATATATGTATATATATATATAGATATGTATATATATATATATATGTATATGTATGTATATTTATATATATGCATATGTATGTATATTTATATATATGACTTGAATTTTTATTTCATTGTTTTAACTTTATATATATATATATGTATATTTATATATATCTATATATACGTATATTTATATATACATATATATATACGTATATTTATATATACATATATATATACGTATATTTATATATATATATATATATACGTATATATATATCGTCGGGGTCCTACTCGTTCCTATATATATATATATATATATGTATATTTATATATACATATATATACGTATATATATACGTATATTTATATATATATATACGTATATATATATATATATATATATATATATATATACGTACATATATTTATATATATATATATACACGTATATATATATATATATATATATATATATATATATATATATATCGTCGGGGTCCTACTCGTTCCTATATATATATATATATATATATATATATATATATATATATATATATATATATTTTTGTAGATAGATAGATAAAAAGATAAAGATCCCAAAACTCCTTGTCGGGTCATAGAGACACCCTCATGCGGCATGTCTAGGGCCCTTTTAAACCTGTGTGTTTTTTCTTCTATAGAGTAAGAATCGACCCAAGTACTCGAATGGTACACACACACATACACACACACACACACACACACACACACACACACACATATATATATATATATATTAAGAAGTTGACAAGTCCAGCATCAGGTTTGCTTGCTAGTACCGGTTGCATCTTAGTATACTCAATAAGAAAGGTTTTGTATAAATGCCACAATAGACACAAAGATATTTACCTCAATACAACACACATAAATGGGTACCATAAATTTATACCCGTAATATATATATATATATATATATATATATTAGAATTGGAGCTCTGAAATAGCAATATATATATATGGATGTATATATAATGTATTTTGCAATACACTTTATGCTTAATTAAAAGCATTTTGAAGACCGTAAGCTATTGTTTTAAAGTAGTGACAAATTCACTCACTTTGATCTCAGCAAACATTATTTACTAGATTTCTATAAGAATATAACATCAATGATCTCAGTAAGCAGGTGGGGTAGTTGGCCTTGATAAGCTTCAACCAAAGCGAAACAAGTCTTGTCGGCTTATCACCCCTGTTTGCTGAGATCAAAGTGAGTGAATTTGTCACTACTTTAAAACAATAGCTTACGGTCTTCAAAATGCTTTTAATTAAGCATAAAGTGTATTGCAAAATACATTATATATATATATATATATATATATATACATATATATACATATATATATATATTTATTAAGAAGTTGACAAGTCTAGCATCAGGTTTGTCTGCTAGTACCGGTTGCATCTTAGTATACTCAATAAGTAAGGTTTTGTATAAATGCCACAATAGACACAAAGATATTTACCTCAATACAACACACATAAACGGGTACCATAAATTTATACCCGTAATATATCTATATATATATATATATATATAGTAGAATAATCGAGAATCGGAAAAACAGCTCACGAATTAACGATAAACAATATCCGATATGTGTGGCAGAGGGCTCAATAATTTGGATAAATCAGAGCTATAACCATCGTGAAATTACCAACACATAGAGATTATGCCTAAAATCACCCGTACAGCCGAAAAATAACGACCAGGAAGATTCAGGTCACTCAAATAAAATATCAATAAATCAAGATAGATAAAAAGGATAAAAATCCTATAACTGTTTGTTGAGCCGTAGAGGTACCTTCAAACAGCGTCTCTAGGGCTCTAGGGCACTTATAATCCTGGCGGAGCCCAACCCTTTCCAGGTCTGAACACAGCTGATTTTTTTTTCTAGAGGATAGGGGTAAGAATCAACCCCCTTACTGGACTGCTACTTTACATATATCAACCTCCGCGGAATATGAACTCAGAGCACGCAACAAGATGGGTCTAATGTCGCGAAGCATTGTATCTGATGTGTTAATGAGTCTGCTAATGACGCCGTCTATTGGAATTGTGGGGGGTGGGTGGGTGGGATGAAGGAATAAAAGGGTGTAGGGTGAAGAGAGGGAGAAGAAGAGCCAGTAGTTATGTCCCTTGTCTGTTTATATATGATATATATATGTGATATATATATATATATATATATATATAACATATATGTATATATATATATATATGTGATATATATATATATATGATATATATATGTGATATATATATATATATGTGATATATATATATATATATATGATATATATATGTGATATATATATATATATGTGATATATATATATAATATGTGATATATATGTATATATGTGATATATATGTATATATATATATATATATATATATATAACATATATGTATATATATAGATATATATAACATATATGTATATATATATATAACATATGTATATATATATATATATATATACATATGTTATATATATATATATATATATAACATATATGTATATATATATATATATAACATATATGTATATATATATATATATATATATATATATATATATATATACATATGTTATATATATATATATATATATACATATATGTTATATATATATATATATATAACATATATGTATATATATATATATAACATATATGTATATATATATATATAACATATATGTATATATATATAACATATGTATATATATATATATATATATATATATGTTATATATATATATATATATAACATATATGTATATATATATATATATATATATGAAACATATGTATATATATATGTATAACATATGTATATATATAGCATATGTGTATATATATATATGTGTATATATATATATAACATGTATATATATATATAACACATATACATATATATATATATATATATATATGTGTGTGTCTTATATGTGGACCCTTGTGGCCAATAAAGAGGCATATTACTGTTATGGCAGCGGTGGTGGTAGATTGTAGAAATCGGTAGAGCACCAGACAAAATGCTGTGTAAGCATAGAGATATGGCCCTTTACATGCTGAAGCTAGCTTTGCCTTTCATCCTTACAGGGTCGATAAAATAAAGTAGCAGTAATGTACTGGGGTTGATTTAATCAACTTTCCCCTACCCCCTCCAAAAGATTGTTGCCCTTGTGCCTAAATCAGAAACAATTATTGTTGTTGTTCTTGTTATTATTATTATGCCGACACACATACAATTATTGATGAGCCCTCTCCTTCAGCCCTTCCTTATTTTGACCCCTAATTTTTTTGAAATTCTGCTACCTCACATAACATTTACATTACTCTATATATATACTATTGTATTTTCACAGTAAAGGCCTTTACCTCACATAATATCTCACATAACATTTACATTACTCTATATGTACTATTGTATTTTCACAGTAAAGGCTTTACCTCACATAATATCTCACATAACATTTACATTACTCTATATATACTATTGTATTTTCACAGTAAAGGCTTTACCTCACATAATATCTCACATAACATTTACATTACTCTATATGTACTATTGTATTTTCACAGTAAAGGCTTTACCTCACATAACATTTACATTACTCTATATATACTATTGTATTTTCACAGTAAAGGCTTTACCTCACATAACATTTACATTACTCTATATATACTATTGTATTTTCACAGTAAAGGCTTTACCTCACATAATATCTCACATAACATTTACATTACTCTATATATACTATTGTATTTTCACAGTAAAGGTTTTACCTCACACAATATCTCACATAACATTTACATTACTCTATATATACTATTGTAATTTTCACAGTAAAGGCTTTACCTCACATAATATCTCACATAACATTTACATTACTCTATATATACTATTGTATTTTCACAGTAAAGGTTTTACCTCAGACAATATCTCAACATAACATTTACATTACTCTATATATACTATTGTATTTTCACAGTAAAGGCTTTACCTCACATAATATCTCACATAACATTTACATTACTCTATATATACTATTGTATTTTCACAGTAAAGGCTTTACCTCACATAATATCTCACATAACATTTACATTATATATACTACTGTATTTTCACAGTAAAGGCTTTACCTCACATAATATCTCACATAACATTTACATTACTCTATATATACTATTGTATTTTCACAGTAAAGGCTTTATCTCACATAACATTTACATTACTCTATATATACTATTGTATTTTCACAGTAAAGGTTTTACCTCACACAATATCTCACATAACATTTACATTACTCTATATATACTATTGTATTTTCATAGTAAAGGCTTTACCTCACATAATATCACATAACATTTACATTACTCTTATATATACTATTGTATTTTCACAGTAAAGGCTTTACCTCACATAATACCTCACATAACATTTACATTACTATATATACTATTGTATTTTCACAGTAAAGGCTTTACCTCACATAATATCTCACATAACATTTACATTACTCTATATATACTAGTGTATTTTCACAGTAAAGGCTTTACCTCACATAACATTTACATTACTCTATATATACTATTGTATTTTCACAGTAAAGGCTTTATCTCACATAATATTTTCACATAACATTTACATTACTCTATATATACTATTGTATTTTCACAGTAAAGGCTTTACCTTACATAATATCTCACATAACATTTACATTACTCTATATATATACTATTGTATTTTCACAGTAAAGGCTTTACCTCACATAATATCTCACATAACATTTACATTACTCTATATATACTATTGTATTTTCACAGGTAAAGGCTTTACCTCACATAATATCTCACATAACATTTACATTACTCTATATATACTATTGTATTGTCACAGTAAAGGCTTTACCTCACATAATATCTCACATAACATTTACATTACTCTATATATACTATTGTATTTTCACAGTAAAGGCTTTACTTCACATAATATCTCACATAACATTTACATTACTCTATATACACTATTGTATTTTCACAGTAAAGGCTTTACCTCACATAATATCTCGCATAACACTTATATATGAGATTTTGATAATATTATTTATTTTGAGAACAATACCTTAACATCAGCATGAGTGACCAGTTACAGCCGGTTTGAACAGAAAGAGGTGAGAAAAATTCTGGCTGGGGTCGGCCGGTTTAAATGCTAAAGGGTTAAATTATTATATTTTACAAAAACTATTTCATTTATCGTTAAAATAAATAAATATAGGCAAAGTTGATCCCTATAAAAATGGAAACTGTGAACCGAACATTCAAGGGAACTCAAGGTTGAACCGAGCCAGAAGGGAATTCAGCAGTCCCCACCACCAGTCCGTCACCCCACCGATCCATCCAACATCACAGTGCATGTTCTCGGTTGCTCTACTGACTTCTGCCTGTGACTAATGAAGAGTGAGTGAGTTGGAGCTAACATAGGCACAAGGTTAGAAATTTTCAGTGGGAGCAGGGGATGTTACTTGTAGAGGGGGAGGGGGGAAGGATTGGTTGATTATTATTATTATTATTATTATTATTATTAGCAGTATCGTTATGGATTGACAGTAATCGATAGTGTCAGGCGAATATGCTTTGCGGCACAGAGTTACGTCCCTTTACGGCTTAGCTTTGCCTTTCATCCTTCGGTGGGGTTTATAAAATAAAGTACCAGTCACGCACTGGGGGCGATTTAATCGACTTTCCCCTCCCCCAAAATTGCTGAAACCATTATTATTAAATCAAAATAAAGTACCAGTAATGCACTGGGTATTTGCTGGCCTTGTGCCTATATAAGAAACCATTATTAAATCAAAATAAAGTACCAGTAATGCACTGGTTAATTGCTGGCCTTGTGCCTATATAAGAAACCATTATTAAATCAAAATAAAGTACCAGTAATGCACTGGTTAATTGCTGGCCTTGTGCCTATATAAGAAACCATTATTAAATCAAAATAAAGTACCAGTAATGCACTGGGTAATTGCTGGCCTTGTGCCTATATAACAAACCCATTATTAAATCAAAATAAAGTACCAGTAAAGCACTGGCTAATTGCTGGCCTTGTGCCTATATAACAAACCCATTATTAACTCAACACCAGTAACTTCTCATCTTTCAATCAGCCACAACCCTTATAATAATCTAATATATAGTGGTTGGAGAACTGCGAGACTGTGTCTGAGTTATTTTTTCTGAACACGTTATTAAAATAAGTTGGATTACTTTGCATAAATCATGAATGAATATTACATAATTTATCTACTAAATTTCGTGGCTCTTAATCAAATTTCAAGATTCACTTCTGTTAAAATTTTCAAATGTCTACACGTAGTTTCTGACTGTTACGTGATAACACTTTGCCATACACTATATTTTCATTGCTATATCACATTGCTTATAAATCATAATATACATATATATATATATATATATGAAGGTTAAAAAACACTTGTGGATAGTGCAGTTTTAAATCAACATATGAAAATATGTTGATTTAAAACAAGTGTTTTTTAACCTTCATATCATGTCTTCCTGTTTTATCTGATGAAAACACAAATATTATTGCATGATGATATTTGTTTTTGAAATGCGCATAATAAAATACATGGAACTCTTTTAACCATCTTTTGTTCTTATATATTATATATATATATATATATATATCATCATTTCATTTTCTTACGTCCGCTTTTCCCCTGCTTGCAAGGGTGGGATGGGAACAGATTCTGGCTTGATTTCTACAGCTGGATGCCCTTCCTAACACCAAACTCATTTACAGTGTGGGCTGGGTGTTTTATTTGCCGTGGCACCTCCACGACCACTTTACAGTGTGGGCTGGGCGCTTTTTTGCCGTGGCACCTCCACGACCACTTTACAGTGAGTGCTGGGTGCTTTTTTGCCGTGGCACCTCCACGACCACTTTACAGTGAGTGCTGGGCGCTTTTTTGCCGTGGTACCTCCACGACCACTTTGCAGTGGAATGATAGGGACCCCAGTCCCTATCATCTCATTTCTACAGCTGAGTAAACTGGAGCAATGTGAAATAAAGTGTCTTGCTCAAGGAAACAACACATCACCCGGTCTGAGAATTGATTGCAAGCCCAATACTCTAACCACTAAGCCATGCGTCTCCATAATATATATATATATATATATATATATATATATAAACGTTTATATATTTGCATTGTTATATCATAACGTTTATATTTCCATCGTTAATCTCATCTTCTCCGCTTTCATAACATCTCACCCTAATGCAGTTTATATATAATATCGTCTTTTTTAAATGTATCATGGATTACTTTACTGATTACATAAGACAGGGTAACACAGTCTCTCTTCAATTTCTGTGTATATTGTCCATTATGATTTTATTTGGCATATCATATCTACATGTATGTATACTTGCGTATAATATCAATATACACACTACACATGCTAGCAGAAAACTACCAGAGGGTGGTTTTTCTGCTAGTAATAATAATTGTTTCTACTTTAGGCACAGGGCCAGCAATTACCCCAGTGTATTACTGGTACTTTATTTTATCGACCCTGTAATAATTGTTTCTACTTTAGGTACAAGGCCAGCAATTACCCCAGTGTATTACTGGTACTTTATTTTATCGACCCCCGTAACAATTGTTTCTACTTTTGGCACAAGGCCAGCAATTACCCCAGTGTATTACTGGTACTTTATTTTATCGACCCCGTAACAATTGTTTCTGCTTTTGGCACAAGGCCAGCAATTACCCCAGTGTATTACTGGTACTTTATTTTATCGACCCCGTAACAATTGTTTCTACTTTTGGCACAAGGCCAGCAATTACCCCAGTGTATTACTGGTACTTTATTTTATCGACCCCCGTAACAATTGTTTCTACTTTTGGCACAAGGCCAGCAATTACCCCAGTGTATTACTGGTACTTTATTTTATCGACCCCGTAACAATTGTTTCTACTTTTGGCACAAGGCCAGCAATTACCCCAGTGTATTACTGGTACTTTATTTTATCAACCCTGTAATAACTGTTTCTACTTTTGGCACAAGGCCAGCAATTACCCCAGTGTATTACTGGTACTTTATTTTATCGACCCCGTAAGGATGAAAGGCAAAGTCAACCTCAGCGGAGCTTGAACTGAGACCATAAAGGGCCGTAACTCTTTGCTGCAAGGCATGGCGTCCGACCCTCTACCGATACTGCCAATCCACCGCTAGTAGTAGTAATAATAATAATAATAATCTATTTTATTGTAAGAGCGATGTCTGTCTGTCTGTCATGCTCACTATATATAGAGGGGGGGGGGCAAGTGAGAGATATGTACATAGATAGAGAGAGAAAAATGAACGCTGTGTGTTTTCAAGGCGACAGAAAGAGGTAGATAGATAGAAAGTTATGATGTCGCCCTCGTCTATATATATATATAGAGAAGGGAGGAGGGGGGCACCAAGCAAAAGAGATATACATAGAGAGAGAGAGAGAGTGTTTGTGTGTGTCCGAAAGAGAGAGAAGACGTCACAGTCATCTAGTAATAATAACTGTTTCTACTTTAGGCACAAGACCAGCAATACCCCAGTGTATTACTGGTACTTTATTTTATCAACCCTGTAATAAATGTTTCTACTTTAGGCACAAGGCCAGCAATACCCCAGTGTATTACTGGTACTTTATTTTATCAACCCTGTAATAAATGTTTCTACTTTTGGCACAAGGCCAGCAATTACCCCAGTGTATTACTGGTACTTTATTTTATCAACCCTGTAATAACTGTTTCTACTTTTGGCACAAGGCCAGCAATTATCCCAGTGTATTACTGGTACTTTATTTTATCGACCCCGTAAGGATGAAAGGCAATAAAAAATATTTACAAAAATAGGCTAATAAAACATCATTGTCAGCAGAAATAATAAAAACACTGTTTGTCACTTGGGAAGAAAAAACTTTTAAAAATAGTAATAACAATAATGATTTCTTTATTTTAATAATAAAACATTAAAAGTTAGAATCTGTTGTTTCCCTCCATCAACAGAGAACTAAATTTTATAACTGGATAATTCCCGTGATGGATAAAAGCACAAAATTCAATTTACATACAATGTTTTATTGTCATCGTATTTTATTTGATTCAAGTGATAAACAGTGTTTTTACTTTTCTTAAAAATTATTTCTTTTGATAATTGTACTTAATAAACATAATCTTCTGTACACTACCTAAGACATTTATACACTCACACACACATATATATATATATATATATATATATATATATATATATATATATATACGCATATGCACATAGATATAGCTATATATGATACAAGTAATAATAATAATAACAATGATAATAATAATAATAATGAGAATAAAAATTGGGAGTGAAAATGAGAGGAGGGAGGGGGTACTATATAAGAGTAGAGGGGTTTTTATATAAGAGTAGATAAAATTCTTTTTTTCTCCCAGTCATTAAACAGTGAACACATTTTTTGTGTATTACACACACACATATATATATATATATATATATATATATATATATATATATATACATACATTTACCTATGTGCTTGCATGTATATATATATACATACATTTACAAACACACACACATATATATATATACACACACACACACACGTGTGTGTGTATATATCTCTCTCTATATATATATAAATGAAAAGTATAGAAATTATTGTAGCAAGAAGCCAACAGTATTCCATAATATATATATATATGACATTTATATATATATATATACAAACATTTATATATATATACATATAAATGTGTAGACATATATATGTATATATATGACATTTATATATATATATACAGACATTTATATATATACATACATATAAATGTGTAGACATATATATGTATATATATGCATATATTTACATATGTGTGTATGTGTACATATAAATGTGTAGACATATATATGTATGTATATGCATATATTTACATATGTGTGTATGTGTACATATAAATGTGTAGACATATATATGTATGTATATGCATATATTTACATATGTGTGTATGTGTACATATAAATGT
>OZ024766.1:11775628-11798128 GCA_964016885.1 Eledone cirrhosa | reverse complement strand
ATGTATATGTGCAACACAAACATGCAACCATCTGCCAGTTGTATTACACTGAGCAGGGCCTGCGATGCAGCACATGTTGTGTATTTGAAGACACTGAGAAATATTATCAAAGCATATTTTTTTTTTTTTTTTTTGCCCATTTTCTTATTTTAGGGGAGTTTTTCATTAAATTTTAACCGTTTTTTTTCTCCTGTTTTTCTTTATAATTTTTATTATTATTGTTGTTTACTGTTTGTTTCCTTTAAAAAATCTTTTTTTTTTTACCCATATATATATATATATATATATATATATATATATATATAGGGAGAGAGAGAGAGAGAGAGAGAGAGAGTGAGAATATATTGTGCATGTATATATATATATATATATATATATATATATATATATATATATACATATATACAGTATATATATATGTACAGTATATATATATATATATGTACAGTATATATATATATATATGTACAGTATTTATATATATATATATATATATATATATATACATATATATACAGTATTTATATATATATATATACAGTATTTATATATATATATATATGTATATATATACATATATACAGTATATATATATACAGTATTTATTTATATATATATATATATATACATATATATATACAGTATTTATATATATATATATATATATATATATGTATATATATACATATATACAGTACATATATACATATATACATACATAATATATATATATATATATATATATGCAGTATATATATACACTATATATATATATATATACAATATATATATATACATATATATATACATTATATATATACACTATATATATATATATATATATATATACAGTAAATATATATATATATATATACACTATATATATATATATATACATATATATACACATACACACACAATATGTGTATACTTTCATTCTATCATTTCACCATCCATATTTTCTTTCGTTCTTTCTCTCTTGTTCTCTTCTTCATTATTCTACGTCCAATTTCCTCTCCTCTCCTCTCCTCACATCGCCTCACATCTCCTCACATCTCCTTGTTCCTCTTTCCAGGTTTCATTTTTTTTTAATAATTTTTTTTTTCATCGTCTTTAAAAATTTTGCTTCTTTTCATTTATTTTATTTCATTTCACATATTTTTTTTTTTTTTTCGTCTCTCTCTCTCTCTCCTCTCCTCTCTTCTTCTTCTTCTTCCTTCCATATCATATGAAATCTCCACTACATCGTGTTACATTCCGTTCCGCTCCATTCAGTTCCGTTCCACTCCACTTCACAACTCTGCAGCACCATTCCTTTCCCTTCTCTTCTCCTGTGCTGCTGCGGCGACGACAACGACGACGGCAGTTGCAGCTTACTACTGCTGCTGCTGCTGCTGCTTCTAAACTTCTTTAACCACCCACCCACCCTCACCGCCGCCCGCCGCTTCCTTCCCACATCTGCTGCAGTGCTGCCCTCTCTACATAAACCAGAAAAAATCCAAAAAAAAAAAAAAAAAAAAAAAAAAAAAACATGAAGGAAAATTTGCAACCCCCACCCAACCCTCCGACACCTATTTACTCGTCCGGTAATAAAAAAAAAATATATATATATATATGTATATATATATATATATATATATATATATATATATATATATATATGTATATAATATATATTAGTTCGTCAAGTATGAAATTTGTAGAAATCGTTTATTTTTTTTTGCAAATTTCTACAAGCTTCAAACTTGACAAGCCAATATATATACATATATATATATATATATATATATATATATTTATTTATACATGTTCATGACCCTTCGATGCCTTCGACTGAGAAAAGTTCTTTGTGGAGAGCGGGGAACTCTACGTCTGGAGCGGAACGCTTGAACATGTTCAGCACGTCAATGTGGCGACCTCCCAAGTTACGTAACTCTTCCACGTGGTTCAGAAGTTTTGTCAGAGTTGTCTCCTCCTCCTTGTGGTTCTTGCCAACCTCCAGCTTCAAGGCGGTCAATACTTTCTCGTGAAGCTTCTGTATGTCTTCAACGTCCTTCAGACCGGGTCGATCTGGTGAGAGAAGGAGGAGTAGAAGGAGTAGAAGGAGTAGAAGAAGAAAATATAGAATGATAAGGGTAATGGGTAGGTGGAGAGAGAGAGAGAGAGAAGTAGATAGATATATATATATAGCTAGAAAGACAGACAGATAGTTAGACAAACAGACAGATGGTTAGACAGACAGACAGATAGTTAGACAGACATACAGATACAGATAGATAGTTAGACAGACAGATAGCTAGAAAGACAGACAGATAGTTAGACAAACAGACAGATGGTTAGACAGACAGATAGCTAGAAAGACAGACAGACAGATAGATAGTTAGAGACAGACAGACAGTTAGACAGACAGACAGACAGATGGACAAACAGATAGATAGTTAGACAGACAGACAGACAGTTAGACAGACAGACAGACAGATAGACAAACAGACAGATGGTTAGACAGACAGATAGTTAGACAGACAGATAGCTAGAAAGACAGACAGATAGTTAGACAAACAGACAGATGGTTAGACAGACAGACAGATAGTTAGACAGACAGATAGTTAGACAGACAGATAGATAGTTAGACAGACAGACAGACAGCTAGAAAGACAGACAGACAGTTAGACAAACAGACAGATGGTTAGACAGACAGACAGATGGTTAGACAGACAGATAGCTAGAAAGACAGACAGACAGATGGTAAGACAGACAGACAGATAGTTAGAGACAGACAGACAGTTAGACAGACAGACAGACAGATGGACAAACAGATAGATAGTTAGACAGACAGACAGACAGTTAGACAGACAGACAGACAGATAGACAAACAGACAGATGGTTAGACAGACAGACAGATAGCTAGAAAGACAGACAGATAGTTAGACAAACAGACAGATGGTTAGACAGACAGACAGATAGTTAGACAGACTTACAGATAGATAGTTAGACAGACAGATAGTTAGACAGACAGATAGTTAGACAGACAGACAGATAGATAGTTAGACAGACAGACAGACAGCTAGAAAGACAGACAGATGGTTAGACAGACAGACAGATAGATAGTTAGACAGACAGATAGTTAGACAAACAGACAGATAGTTAGACAGACAGACAGATAGACAGACAGACAGATGGTTAGACAGACAGACAGATGATAAGACAGACAGACAGATAGTTAGACAGATGGTTAGACAGACAGACAGATAGTTAGACAGACAGACAGACAGACAGACAGATATATTTCTTTATTAGCCACAGGGGCACAAAAGAAGGGGACAAATACAAAGGGGGAAGTTTACAGACAGATAGTTAGACAAACAGACAGATGGTTAGACATAGTTAGACAAACAGACAGATGGTTAGACAGACAGACAGATATATAGTTAGACAGATAGACAGATAGTTAGACAGACAGACAGACAGATAGATAGACAGACAGACAGATAGTTAGACAGACATACAGATACAGATAGATAGTTAGACAGACAGACAGATGGTTAGACAGACAGACAGATAGTTAGAAAGACAGACGGACAGACAGACAGATAGTTAGATAGACAGACAGACAGACAGACAGATGGAGAACCAGACAAGGCCAGTATTTACCTGTTCGTATAAGGATCAAAGCACTCATAAGAGCCAGTTCCCCTTCCGACAACTTCAGTGATATCATGGAGTCGACAAATTCAAAAATCCTCTCTTGTAACGCTCGCTCAGTCTCATCTGGAATAGGACAACATATATATAGAAATATATATATATATATATGATGATGATGATGATATTAATTAAATATATATATATGATGATGATGATATTAATTAAATAGATATATATATATATATATAGAGGCACATGGCTTAATGGTTAGAGCCTTGCAATCGAAAGGTTGTGAGTTCAATTCTCAGACCGGGTGATGTGTTGTTTCCTTGAGCAAGACACATTATTTCACATTGCTCCAGTTTACTCAGCTGTAGAAATGAGATGATAAGGACTGGGATCCCTATCATTCCACTGCAAAAAAGCACCCAGCACTCACTGTAAAGTGGTCGTGGAGGTGCCACTGCAAAAAAGCACCCAGCACTCACTGTAAAGTGGTCGTGTAGGCGCCACGGCAAAAAAGCACCCAGCACTCACTGCAAAGTGGTCGTGGAGGCGCCACGGCAAAAAAGCACCCAGCACTCACTGTAAAGTGGATGTGTAGGCGCCACGGCAAAAAAGCACCCAGCACTCACTGTAAAGTGGTCGTGGAGGTGCCACGGCAAAAAAGCACCCAGCACTCACTGTAAAGTGGTCATGGAGGTGCCACGGCAAAAAAGCACCCAGCACTCACTGTAAAGTGGTCGTGGAGGCGCCACGGCAAAAAAAGCACCCAGCACTCACTGCAAAGTGGTCGTGGAGGCGCCACGGCAAAAAAAGCACCCAGCACTCACTGCAAAGTGGTCGTGGAGGCGCCACGGCAAAAAAAGCACCCAGCACTCACTGTAAATGAGGTTGGTGTTAGGAAGGGCATCCAGCTGTAGAAATCAAGCCAGAATCAGTTCCCGTCCCACCCTTGCAAGCAGGGAAAAGGGGACGTAAAATGATGATGATGATGATGATGATGATGATGATTATATATATATATATATATATATATATAGAGAGAGAGAGATGATGAAGATATTAAATATATATATAGATGATGATGATATTAATTAAATATATATATAGATGATGATGATGATATTAATTAAATATATATATAGATGATGATGATGATATTAATTAAATATATATATAGATGATGATATTAATTAAATATATATATAGATGATGATGATGATGATATTAATTAAATATATATATAAATGATGATGATGATATTAATTAAATATATATATAGATGATGATGATGATGATGATATTAATTAAATATATATAGATGATGATGATGATGATATTAATTAAATATATATATAGATGATGATGATGATATTAATTAAATATATATATAGATGATGATGATGATATTAATTAAATATATATATAAATGATGATGATGATATTAATTAAATATATATATAGATGATGATGATGATATTAATTAAATATATATAGATGATGATGATGATGATATTAATTAAATATATATATAAATGATGATGATGATATTAATTAAATATATATATAGATGATGATGATGATGATGATATTAATTAAATATATATAGATGATGATGATGATGATGATATTAATTAAATATATATAGATGATGATGATGATGATATTAATTAAATATATATATAAATGATGATGATGATATTAATTAAATATATATATAGATGATGATGATGATGATGATATTAATTAAATATATATAGATGATGATGATGATGATGATATTAATTAAATATATATAGATGATGATGATGATGATGATATTAATTAAATATATATAGATGATGATGATGATATTAATTAAATATATATATAAATGATGATGATGATATTAATTCAAAATATTAACAAAATAGATATTCTTGTGATGAAGTATATTTTATTATACATATTTCAGAGGTCATGAGTTAACTTCAACAGTACGTCCTCATCAGATAAAATAAGATGATGCATGGCATACCCTGACATGGTAGATGGGTAAGATTCAGTCATGGTAGTATATATATATATATATATATATATATATATATATATATATATATATATATATATATATATAAAAAGAATAAAAAAAAAGATTGATCGTCGTCTTTCGTCAAATCGGACCGAGGAAACAATGTTTCCATTGGTCTTTCGAGTTGCTAATACTATCTATCGGTCGCAACCCCAGGTAGAAGGAGCAACGTAAAATAAAGTGTCTCGCCCGGTCCAGGAATTGAACTCACAACCTCAAGATTGGGAATCCAATTCTCTTCACCAATATATACATATATATAAACACCCCCGTCCCACCACCCCCACCCCATCCACACCACCCCTTTCAATGTAAAGTTATGTTGGTACCACAACATCCAGTCCTAAACAAATGAGGTCGTGTAGGTGTCACGACAAAAAAACACACAGTCCACGCTGTAATGTGGCCGTGTAGGTAACATGGTAAAAACCTCCCAGTCCACACTGTAAATGTGGTTGGTGTTAGGAAGGGCATCCAGCTGTAGAAAACCCGTCAGACAGTCCTATACGAGCAAGACAACCACTCTTGCCTCAAGTGGGAAAACTCCCGTCCAAACCCATGCAAGCGTGGAATATGGACGTTAAACGATGATGATGATGATGATGATAATGATATAAACAATGAGTTAACTGATTGTTGATTATTCAACGAAGTTAATTTTACAACAGATTAGTAGCACTCAACGGATTTTATCCGGAGTATCATTAATATCAATAGTATTAATAAAATCATATTTATCTTATTATACGTATTTCAAGGGTACTAAAATTTAGTAGGTTTTTGTCAGATAAAATATAATATTTGGTGCAAAGATAGTGTCATATCTTCATGTGAACTTAATGGTATAAGTTCAGTATCCTCACTGTTAGGAAGACGGTGGGTTGTTAGGAAGAGGGTTGGTTGTTAAGGACAAGAGTGGGTTGTTAGGAAGAGAGTGGGTTGTTAGGAAGAGGGTTGGTTGTTAAGGATAAGGGTGGGTTGTTAGGAAGACGGTTGGTTGTTAAGGATAAGGGTGGGTTGTTAGGAAGACGGTGGGTTGTTAAGGACGAGGGTGGGTTGTTAAGGACGAGGGTGGTTTGTTAAGGACGAGGGTGGTTTGTTAAGGACGAGGGTGGGTTGTTAGGAAGAGGGTTGGTTCTTAAGGACGAGGGTGGGTTGTTAGGATGTGAGTGGGTTAAGGAAGAGGGATGGTTGTTAGGAAGACGGTTGGTTAAGGACAAGGGTGGGTTGTTAGGAAGAGGGTGGGTTGTTAAGGACGAGGGTGGGTTGTTACGATGTGGGTGGGTTGTTAGGAAGAGGGTGGGTTGTTAAAGACGAGGGTGGGTTGTTAAAGACGAGGGTGGGTTGTTAAGGATGAGGATGGGCTGTTAAGGACGAGAGTGGGCTGTTAAGGACAAGGGTGGGTTGTTAAGGACAAGGGTGGGTTGTTAGGAAGAAGACGGTATGGTGTGCACATGTGTGATAAAACGAACAACAGGGAGAGAAGGATGGAAAGAAGACAAAGGCCATACTTACTGAAAGCTGAGAAAGTTTTCAAAGGTAAGAATACAGTGCCGAATATCACTCGTTTTGTCGACGTTTCATAAACTCTGCACAACCTTATCAAGGCTAGTTCAAAACTCCCTGAAAAATAAAACCATATATATATATATAAACAAACCCTATATATATATATAACCTCCTCATATATATATATATAGAGAGAGAGAGAGAAAATTGAGGTTGGTAATGGCACATGGAATATATAAGAGACAGAATACTTTTTTGTGAGAAAACATAATTTTATAAGGTAAGGAAATAATACCCTTTATTATACCCTTTATTATTTCCTTACCTTATAAAATTATGTTTTCTCACAAAAAAGTATTCTGTCTCTTATATATTCCATGTGCCATTACCAACCTCAATTTTCTCTATAATCTTCGTTTTGTGTAGAAAATTACACTTTTCATATATATATATATATATATATATATATATATATATATATAAAATAGACTCCAGTTCCTCAGTGAAATAACAACCCAACCAGGTACTGGGCATATCAGAGTATTGACAATATTATACACCTAAACAACATATGTACTTGTCTCTACCATACTAATTCAAACTGCCTGAAGAGGTCACAGCCAAAGATGACTGTCACTGAAATATATATAGCAGTAATAAACGAAGCTAAATTTTAATCATTTGACTTTTATTTAACTTTATTTTACATTACTCCGGAGTAACCAAACCAACCTGCGCACTTCGTCGAGTGCTCCAGCCTGCATACTGAGGTGTTGGTATACAACCAACATAAACTCAAAATATATATATATATATATATATATATTGGTAAACGGAATAGAAAATGCTGACAAATTGTTCACAGTTGAAAAATGGTTTAATTAGGAATAAAAGAGTATTAGTGATTGTATGGGTTAGTATTCAGTTGTGGTTTTAAGTATTTAAGTTTTTACCGGTTGCGCATTTCTAAATGCTTTTCAAAAATTTTTACATTCACATGACCTCTACCGACCAATCAAAATTGTTTTGACCACAAGAATTTTTGCAACACCAAAGTAACGCTGGAGCCACTTTTTTAACATAAAAACGGGTAGAATTCCCAAAACTAAACAGATCAGAGCAAACAACACGGACACTCTATCTCAAAATTATTTTTGAAAAGCATTTAGAAATGCGCAACCGGTAAAAACTTAAAACCACAACTGAATACTAACCCATACAATCACTAATACTCTTTTATTCCTAATTAAACCATTTTTCAACTGTGAACAATTTGTCAGCATTTTCTATTCCGTTTACCAATATATAATAACTTGTGTGTTACACCTCTATTCTTTTAACTATATATATATATAAACAAACCATATATATATATATAGGTTTAGGAATAACCAAAGAGTGCTTATAAATACATTGTTTTATATAGCTAACAGTGTTTCATCCATACCCTAAGGCAGGAATCATCAGAGCCTATAAACAAGAGTATATAAATAGTTGCATGCTCCATCAAGCTGCGTCACGAGAACAGGAGCACTGAGTGTAGTGTCAACTCTAGATGTCGGTGAGCATGTCCAGCTATCCTAGTGTGTCTGTGTAGGGGCTCCCACAGGAGCACTGAGTGTAGTGTCAAATCTAGATGTCGGTGAGCATGTCCAGCTAACCTAGTGTGTCTGTGTAGGGGCTCCCACAGGAGCACTGAGTGCAGTGTCAACTCTGGATGTCGGTGAGCATGTCCAGCTAACCTAGTGTGTCCATGTAGGGGCTCCCACAGGAGCACTGAGTGCAGTGTCAACTCTGGATGTCGGTGAGCGTGTCCAGCTAACCTAGTGTGTCTGTGTAGGGGCTCCCACAGGAGCACTGAGTGCAGTGTCAACTCTGGATGTCGGTGAGCATGTCCAGCTAACCTAGTGTGTCCATGTAGGGGCTCCCACAGGAGCACTGAGTGCAGTGTCAACTCTAGATGTCGGTGAGCATGTCCAGCTAACCTCAGTCTCCTCTGTGTTACTTTGGAGCTGTGTGTGTGTATATACATATATGTCATCCTCGGTCTCCGTCTTCCAGTGTGTTCATGCAGGGGCTCCCACAAGAGCACTGAGTCAAATGTCAACTCTAGATGTCGGTGAGCGTGTCCAGCTAACCTCAGTCTCCTCTGGAGAGACGCCAGAACTCTGGCTTTACTGTAGCACCGGCTCAGAGCAGTTAAGGCGAAAAAGATATCGGATGCTGAATTGGCCGATGACATAGTTCTGGTGACAAACACAGTGAAGGAGGCAGAGGATTTGATGCAGCAGGTGGAGACTGTGTCGATGAGTGTGGGGCTGAGAATGAATGATATATATATACTCACCACTACCTCTACACGCCTCACACCCTTTCACCGCCTATTTTCATTTTAATGACTTTCCACCACTCCCTCCTCACACCCTCTCAGAACACTTTTCCATCCCACCTTTTTCCTGATGAAGGGCTTATGCCTGAAACGTCGTCTCCCACCTCTCACTCTCAAGTGTGAACCTAATGCCAACACCGTTCGTAAATGCACTCCTCATTTTTGTTTTTGTTCTGTCACCCCTAATCCAGAAAGGAAATTGACATGTGTATGTATAGAATAACCAAGGGAGATAACACTAGCGTGACTGAGGTTCTCTCCCTTGGCACACAAAACTAATTTTCTATGATTTTTTCCCTTGCAAAAAATTGAATTGGATTTGGTGTACTTCGTATTTATTTCGGTATCAGGGGTCACTGCTTCGCCTCAAGGTCAATAGTTCCCTTCTAACTCGAGCGGGAGCCCCTTACCATTGATCATCTGCAGAGCTGCATTGTTATATACGTTATATACACACCATTATATACACCAATATACACACATCATTATATATATACACTATTATATACACCAATATACACACATCATTATATATACACCAATATACACACATCATTATATATACACCAATATACACACATCATTATATACACACCATTATATACACCAATATACACACATCATTATATATACACTATTATATACACCAATATACACACATCATTATATATACACTATTATATACACCAATATACACACATCATTATATATACACTATTATATACACCAATATACACACATCATTATATATACACTATTATATACACCAATATACACACATCATTATATATACACTATTATATACACCAATATACACACATCATTATATATACACTATTATATCGACCCCGTAAGGATGAAAGGTAAAATCCCGCCGAGGTTAACTTTGCCTTTCATCCTTACGGGGTCGATAAAATAAAGTACCAGTAATGCACTGGAATAATTGCTGGCCTTGTGCCAAAAGTAGAAACATTTATGTATACAACATTATATATCTAATATATCTAAGGCGGTGGGTTGGCAGTATCGGTAAGGGTCGGACGCCATGCTTTCCAGCATAGTTACGTCCCTTTACGATCTGAGTTCAAATCCCGCCGAGGTTGACTTTGCCTTTCAACCTTACGGGGTCGATAAAATAAAGTACCAGTAATACACTGGGATAATTGCTGGCCTTGTGCCTAAAGTAGAAACAATTATATATCTAATCTAATCTAATCTGGTCAAGTTTACACTCGCAAATAAAAAGAACCCAGGACCACGAACATGCCCTAGGAGCATTGGATTTGGTGTACTTCATATTTATTTTGGTTGCTGAATACAATCAGGGGTCGCAGCTTCTCCTGAAGGTCAATAGTTCTCTTCTAACTTGAGCAGGAGCCCCTTTCCATTGTCAATTTGCATTGGTCATCTGCAAAGCCGCCTTGTTCTCAGAACCACTACACCAGTCTTTCGATGAAGTTGGAACTACTGCCACCTTTTTCTAGATGCCCCCGTTGACTCTTATGAGTTCTTCCGCCCTTTGTCAGGTTTTGTTTTTAGTCCTGCAAGGTGTCCAAAATCCCCCTCACCCACCAAGTTAACTTGGTAGGGTCGCCGGTTTAGTCGCCGATGTCACGACCATGCCACCCATTGACTTGGCAGGATCTTTTTCTAGATGCCCCCGTTGACTCTTATGAGTTCTTCCGCCCTTTGTCAGGTTTTGTTTTTAGTCCTGCAAGGTGTCCAAAATCACCCTCACCCACCAAGTTAATTTGGTAGGGTCGCCGGTTGAGTCGCCGATGTCACGACCATGCTACAGGTTTTACTGTCAGATCACTCAAGAGTGACCTGACACCCATTAGGTAAGCGAGTAACAAATAACATCTCGGATCTTGTTGATCAATTCGACTGATGAAGTGAAGAAGAAAATCAGCAACAGCAACAATGGCAGCAACAACAACAACAACAACAAGAGAGACGTACCTGCTTTTAACAACATGATTTGGTCATCCTGCGATAGATCCATAAACCCCGGTACCATTTTAGCAAATTCTATAATCTGTTGCACTGCCATTGTGATTTTATCAGCCACCTCCATCCATAATTCTCTGTTAGACTGTAATAATAATAATAATAATAATAATAATAATAATAATTAATAACAATGTTTTCTTTATTAACCACAAGGGTTTACATAAAGTAGACATTAAGGACAGTGCAGGACAATACAGGACGGTACAAATGGGCATTTCTGCGTGTAAAAAAAACAAAAACAGAGGATGTAACAAAAAAATAACAATGAAATATTCCCCAATAGGGGGGAGACTTCGGAGGGACATTTGTGGAGAAAGCCCAGTAAAAGGCCACAATGACCCTGACCACCAAGGCAAGTGCCTTCTCCCAGTTTTCCACCTTTAATTTACAGACACGTACTGAGAGTAGGCCCATTCACTCGGGCCATACTTGCCTCTCTCACCCATCTTTCAACAAAATGCTGGGAAGAGAGCACTTCCCTCTCTACCCTGATTTTCCTTTTCAAATGAAATTTGAAAAAGTTAATAATAATAATAATAATAATAATGCTTTCATTATTAACCACAAGGGTTGACATAAAGTAGACATTAAGGACAGTACAGGACAGTACAGGACGGTACAAATGAGCATTTCTGCGTGTAAAAAAAAACAAAAAAAAAAACAGAGGATGTAACAAAAAAGAAACAATCAAATATTCCCAATGGGGGGAGGGAGACTTCCGAGGGACATTCGTGGAGAAAGCCCATTAAAAAAAAAGCCACGGTGACCCTGACCTCCAGGGCAAGTGCCCTTTCCCGGTTTTCCACCTTCAATTCACAGGCGCTTACTCAGAGTAAAAAGGTCGTGCCTCGTTGTAGATGTAGCCTGCCCTTTTGACACGAGAGTGCAAGAAAAGGAGGAGAATATTAACCGATACCAGGATTTAAAGTGGGAACTGAAAAGGATTTGGGACTGTCATGAGATAAATGTTGTCCCGAGTGTCATAGGAGCACAAGGTACTATCTCAAACAGTTTTCAAGGATGGTTAAAGAAGGTTAGTCCAGCCCCCTTTTTTGGAACACTTCAAAAGGCATGCTTGCTGGGAACAGCAAGAACCCTCCGAAACGTCCGGAATATCTGAGGCTGCAGGTAGAAGCTTCAGATAAATGTCGTCCCGATTGTCATAGGAGCACAAGGTACTATCTCAAAGAGTTTTCAAGGATGGTTAAAGAAGGTTAGTCCAGCCCCCTTTTTTGGAACACTTCAAAAGGCATGCTTGCTGGGAACAGCAAGAACCCTCCGAAACGTCCGGAATATCTGAGGCTGCAGGTAGAAGCTTCAGATAAATGTCGTCCCGATTGTCATAGGAGCACAAGGTACTATCTCAAAGAGTTTTCAAGGATGGTTAAAGAAGGTTAGTCCAGCCCCCTTTTTTGGAACACTTCAAAAGGCATGCTTGCTGGGAACAGCAAGAACCCTCCGAAACGTCCGGAATATCTGAGGCTGCAGGTAGTGACTTGATGTTCATTTGATCAAACTTTTCAGTTAAATAACATCAAATCATCATCATCATCATTTTACGTCTGCTCTTCCCTGCTTGCAAGGGTGGGCCGGGTCTTTTTCAGCACACCATCTCTCAACTCGTCATGGTCCTTCGTCATCTCCACCATGAGCTTCAGCGATCTGAGGTCTGCTCTCACCACCACCGCCCATGTTTTTCGTGGTCTACCTCTACCACGTCTTCCTTCAACTGGCATTTCCTGGCATAATAATAATAATAATAATTGTTTCTACTTTAGGCACAAGGCCAGCAATTACCCAGTGCATTACTGGTACTTTTATTTTATCGACCCCATAAGGATGAAAGGCAAAGTCAACCTCGGCGGGATTTGAACTCAGATCATAAAGGGACGTATGATTTCTAGCATAGATACAAGGTCAGTAATTTAGGGGACGGGAAAGTCGATTAGGTCAACCCAAGTGCGTGACTGGTACTTTATTTTATCGACCCCGTAAGGATGAAAGGCAAAGTTAACCTCGGCGGGATTTGATTTCAGACCGTAAAGGTGCGTAACTCTAAGCTGCAAAGCATGGTGTCTGGCGCTCTACCGATACTGATTTCATTTATTAGTCACAAGGGCCAACATGTCGGGGACTGTACAGAGATAGGGACAGTGGGTTGTGTAAGTGTCATGACAAAAAGCACCCAGTCCACCCTGTAAAGTGGTTGTGTTGGTGTCACAACAGAAAGCACCCAGTCCACTCTGTAAAGTGGTTGTGTTGGTGTCATGACAAAAAGCACCCAGTAAAGTGGTTGTGTTGGTGTCACAACAGAAAGCACCCAGTCCACTCCGTAAAGTGGTTGTGTTGGTGTCACGACAAAAAGCACCCAGTCCACTCCGTAAAGTGGTTGTGTTGGTGTCACAACAGAAAGCACCCAGTCCACTCCGTAAAGTGGTTGTGTTGGTGTCACGACCAAAAGCACCCAGTCCACTATGTAAAGTGGTTGTGTTGGTGTCACGACAGAAAGCACCCAGTCCACTCTGTAAAGTGGTTGTGTTGGTGTCACAACAGAAAGCACCCAGTCCACTCCGTAAATTGGTTGTGTTGGTGTCACAACAGAAAGCACCCAGTCCACCCTGTAAAGTGGTTGTGTTGGTGTCACAACAGAAAGCACCCAGTCCACTCCGTAAAGTGGTTGTGTTGGTGTCACAACAGAAAGCACCCAGTCCACTCCGTGAAGTGGTTGTGTTGGTGTCACAACAGAAAGCACCCAGTCCACTCCGTAAAGTGGTTGTGTTGGTGTCACGACAGAAAGCACCCAGTCCACTCCGTGAAGTGGTTGTGTTGGTGTCACAACAGAAAGCACCCAGTCCACTCCGTAAATTGGTTGTGTTGGTGTCACAACAGAAAGCACCCAGTCCACTCCGTAAAGTGGTTGTGTTGGTGTCACGACAGAAAGCACCCAGTCCACTCTGTAAAGTGGTTGTGTTGGTGTCACAACCAAAAGCACCCAGTCCACTCTGTAAAGTGGTTGTGTTGGTGTCACAACAGAAAGCACCCAGTCCACTCCATAAAGTGGCTGTGTTGGTGTCACAACCAAAAGCACCCAGTCCACTCTGTAAAGTGGTTGTGTTGGTGTCACAACCAAAAGCACCCAGTCCACTCTGTAAAGTGGTTGTGTTGGTGTCACAACAGAAAGCACCCAGTCCACTCCGTAAAGTGGTTGTGTTGGTGTCACGACCAAAAGCACCCAGTCCACTCTGTAAAGATGTCATTTTGGTGTAAGCCTATATTTGGGTATACAGTACAGTAACTTTCATCTGCCATATTGCTAGCTCTTTGCCCTAATTAGGATTCATTAATTAACATTGTAACTGTCTACACTAATTAACCTCCTGGTTTTACATAATTATTTTGCTATACACACACACACACTCGCATATATATATATGTGTGCACGCACACATGCCTTGGTGTGTGAGAGGACTATTATATATATATATATATATATATACATATATATATATATATATATATATATATATATATATATATATACACCCATGCTAGCATGGAAGATGCATGTTAAATGATGATGATGATGATGATGATATATATTATATATACATATGTATGTGCTAATAATATATTACTCGCCATAGATATATATATACATACATATATACACACACACACATATATATATATAAATATAACAACATCAACATCGCTGTTTAACGACCATTTTTCCATGCTAGCATGGGTGTATATATATATATATATATATATATATATATATACATATATACATATATATATATATATATATATATATATATATATATATATATATATATATATATATATATATATATATATATATATATATATATATATATATATATATATATATATATACATACACCCATATATATATGGAGGCATATGGCTTAGTGGTTAGAGCATTGACCTTGCAATTGAAAGGTTGTGAGTTCAATTCTCAGACCGGGTGATGTGTTGTTTCCTTGAGCAAGACACTTTATTTCACATTGCTCCAGTTTACTCAGCTGTAGAAATGAGATGATAGGGACTGGGGTCCCTATCATTCCACTGTAAAGTGGTCGTGGAGGTGCCACGGCAAAAAAGCACCCAGCACTCACTGTAAAGTGGACGTGTAGGTGCCACAGCAAAAAAGCACCCAGCAGTCACTGTAAATGAGGTTGGTGTTAGGAAGGGCATCCAGATGGGTTTGGATGGAGGGTTTTCCCACTTGAGGCAAGAGTGGTTATCTTGCTCGCATAGGACTGTCTGGCAGGTTTTCTACAGCTGGATGCCCTTCCTAACACCAACCACATTTACAGTGTGGGGCTGGGAGGTTTTTACCGTGTTGCCTACACGGCCACATTACAGCGTGAACTGTGCGTTTTTTGTCGTGACACCTACACGATCTCATTTGTTTCGGCCTGGATGTTGTGGCACCAACATAACTTTACATTGAAAGGGGCGGTGTGGATGGGGTGGGGGTGGTGGGACGGGGGTGTATTTGTTAGAGATGCCTACTGACTGTAGTAGGTTTTACTTTGTACTTAGGTAAGGCGGGTCTTCTCTATTACTGAGTACCGCCAAAGGTCTCGGTCCAGTGACATTGTCTTGGTGAGGTGTAAGTGTGTGAGGTCGGAATTTATATATATATATATATATATATATATATATATATATATATATATTACTTCTACATATATATATATATATATATATATATATATATATATATATATATTTATTAAAATAACAGTCTTCAAATTTATTATTATTACTATATATATATATATATATATATATATATATATATATATAACGAAGGAAATGTGGTAAGGAACCAGATGGACCATAACGCACCAGAGTACTCAATACTTAGGGTAGTAGAGTGGGTAATAGGGAAAAAGTATGACCCCGACGGCAGAGCTCAAGCCGTTTCGACGGCTATTTATGGACTCAGAAATACCCGTCGAAATGGCTTGAGCTCTGCCGTCGGGGTCATACTTTTTCCTATATATATATATATATATATATATATATGGAGATAGATAGATAGAGAGAGAGAGATAATTATTGGAGGGGGTGTCCAATGAGAGAGAGAGATAGAGAGAGAATGCCAAAAGTAGAAACATTTATTATTATAAACATATATGTATTTATGTGTGTGTGTATATATATATATATATATATAGAGAGAGAGAGAGAGAGAGACGGTGAGAGAGAGAGAGAGAGACAAAATGATGGGAGAGGTGTTCTGTCATATAGGGTGAGAGAGAGAGGGGGGAGAGAGAGAGAGAGGGGAGATATATTTATTTGTAATTTGCTTAACCCTAGGAGTGTCTGGCTGGGAACACCACCACCACTACTACTACTACTACTACCACCACCACTACTACTATCACCAACCACCACCACCACTACTACCACCAACCACCACAGCCACCACCACCACTACTACTATCACCAACCACCACCACCACCACCACCACCACCACTACTACTACTACTACCACCACCACTACTACTATCACCAACCACCACCACCACTACTACCACCAACCACCACAGCCACTACCACCACCACCACCACCACCACCACCACCAACACTACTACTACCAACCACTACCACCAGTTTATAATAAAGTAACATGATCATGTCTTAACGAACTAATTTTACTATCAAATTAGTAATATTTAACTTACTCTCTCTGAACAGTTTGGTTGAGTGCATTATGAGAGTATGGAGTGTATATATACCCATATAAGGTGGTTGTGTAGGTGTCACAACAAAAAGCACCCAGTCCACACTGTAAAGAGGTCATGTAGGTGTCATGACAAAAAGCACCCAGTCCACACTGTAAAGTGGTCATGTAGGTGTCATGACAAAAAGCACCCAGTCCACACTGTAAAGTGGTCATGTAGGTGTCATGACAAAAAGCACCCAGTCCACACTGTAAAGTGGTCATGTAGGTGTCACAACAAAAAGCACCCAGTCCACACTGTAAAGTGGTCGTGTAGGTGTCACAACAAAAAGCACCCAGTCCACACTGTAAAGAGGTCATGTAGGTGTCACAACAAAAAGCACCCAGTCCACACTGTAAAGTGGTCATGTAGGTGTCACAACAAAATATATCCAGTCCACACTGTAAAGTGGTCGTGTAGGTGTCATGACAAAAAGCACCCAGTCCACACTGTAAAGTGGTCATGTAGGTGTCACAACAAAAAGCACCCAGTCCACACTGTAAAGAGGTCATGTAGGTGTCACAACAAAAAGCACCCAGTCCACACTGTAAAGTGGTCATGTAGGTGTCACAACAAAAAGCACCCAGTCCACACTGTAAAGTGGTCGTGTAGGTGTCACAACAAAAAGCACCCAGTCCACACTGTAAAGAGGTCATGTAGGTGTCACAACAAAAAGCACCCAGTCCACACTGTAAAGTGGTCATGTAGGTGTCACAACAAAATATATCCAGTCCACACTGTAAAGTGGTCGTGTAGGTGTCATGACAAAAAGCACCCAGTCCACACTGTAAAGTGGTCATGTAGGTGTCACAACAAAAAGCACCCAGTCCACACTGTAAAGTGGTCATGTAGGTGTCAACAAAAAGTACCCAGTCCACACTGTAAAGTGGTCATGTAGGTGTCATGACAAAAAGCACCCAGTCCACACTGTAAAGAGGTCATGTAGGTGTCACAACAAAAAGCACCCAGTCCACACTGTAAAGTGGTCATGTAGGTGTCACAACAAGAAGCACCCAGTCCACACTGTAAAGTGGTCATGTAGGTGTCATGACAAAAAGCACCCAGTCCACACTGTAAAGTGGTCATGTAGGTGTCACAACAAAAAGCACCCAGTCCACACTGTAAAGTGGTCATGTAGGTGTCACAACAAAAAGCACCCAGTCCACACTGTGAAGTGGTCATGTAGGTGTCACAACAAAAAGCACCCTGTCCACACTGTAAAGTGGTCATGTAGGTATCATGACAAAAAGCACCCAGTCCACACTGTGAAGTGGTTGGTGTTAGGAAGGGCATCCAGCTGTAGAAACCAAGCCAGAAACAGTTGTGCTTGGGCAAGACACAGGGTCAACTTGTCTAACTCATGTTAGAGAGTAGGTGGATGGGAAAGAGAGAGAGGAAAGGGGGAGAGAGAGGGTGGGAGAGAGAGAGAGAGAGTGAGATATAATGCCAGATTTTAATCCAAACCAAACTAATGGAAGTAGAGTGTAGTGTGGTACAATTAGAGTGTAGAGTGAAGTGTAGGGTGAAGAGTGGAGTGTAGGGTGAAGAGTGGATGTGTGGTGTAAAGAGTGGATGTGTGGTGTGAAGAGTGGATGTGTGGTGTGAAGAATGGAGTGTGATGTGAAGAGTGGAGTGTGATGTGAAGAGTGGAGTGTAAGGTGAAGAGTGGAGTGTGATGTGAAGAGTGGTGTGAAGAGTGGAGTGTGGTCTGAAGAGTGGAGTGTGATGTGAAGAGTGGAGTGTGATGTGAAGAGTGGAGTGTGGTCTGAAGAGTGGAGTGTGATGTGAAGAGTGGAGTGTGATGTGAAGAGTGGAGTGTAAGGTGAAGAGTGGAGTGTGATGTGAAGAGTGGAGTGTGGTCTGAAGAGTGGAGTGTGATGTGAAGAGTGGAGTGTGGTGTGAAGAGTGGAGCGTAAGGTGAAGAGTGGAGTGTGGTCTGAAGAGTGGAGTGTGGTGTGAAGAGTGGAGTGTGGTGTGAAAAGTGTAGTGTAGTGTGAAGAGTGGAGTGTGGAATGAAGAGTGGAGTGTAGTGTGAAGAGTGGAGTGTAAGGTGAAGAATGGAGCGTGGTCTGAAGAGTGGAGTGTGGTGTGAAGAGTGGAGTGTAGTGTGGAGTGTGGTGTGAAGTGTGGAGTGTGGTGTGAAGGGTGGAGTGTAGTGTGAAGAATGGAGTGTGGTGTGAAGAGTGGAGTGTAGTGTGAAGGGTGGAGTGTAGTGTGAAGAGTGGAGTGTAAGGTGAAGAATGGAGCGTGGTCTGAAGAGTGGAGTGTGGTGTGAAGAGTGGAGTGTGGTGTGAAGAGTGGAGTGTAGTGTGAAGAATGGAGTGTGGGCCACTTACCAAACTCTGATAGCGCTTTATATGTTCCTGAGACGCTGGTTGGTTGAGCATTCTGTCTATAGTTTCTCGCGTGTAAAGGCAGGTGCGGAGGTGGGCTTCTGTGACAGCTTTACCGAATGTAACTGGAATATAAGAGAGACACAGGTGAGGTGAGGTACCCAGGTGGGTGAGATACCCCAGTGGAGGGAGGGCAATAACTTATATAAGAGAGAGAGAGACACAGGTGAGGTGAGGTACCCAGGTGGGTGAGATACCCCAGTGGAGGGAGGGCAATAACTTATATAAGAGAGAGAGAGAGAGACAGGTGAGGTGAGGTACCCAGGTGGGTGAGATACCCCAGTGGAGGGAGGGCAATAACTTATATAAGAGAGAGAGAGAGACACAGGTGAGGTGAGGTACCCAGGTGGGTGAGATACCCCAGTGGAGGGAGGGCAATAACTTATATAAGAGAGAGAGAGAGAGACAGGTGAGGTGAGGTACCCAGGTGGGTCAGATACCCCAGTGGAGGGAGGGCAATAACTTATATAAGAGAGAGAGGTACCCAGATGGGTCAGATACCCCAGTGGAGGGAGGGCAATAACTTATATAAGAGAGAGAGAGACAGGTGAGGTGAGGTACCCAGGTGGGTCAGATACCCCAGTGGAGGGAGGGCAATAACTTATATAAGAGAGAGAGAGAGAGAGACACAGGTGAGGTAAGGTACCCAGGTGGGTCAGATACCCCAGTGGAGGGAGGGCAATAACTTATATAAGAGAGAGAGAGACACAGGTGAGGTGAGGTACCCAGGTGGGTGAGATACCCCAGTGGAGGGAGGGCAATAACTTATATAAGAGAGAGAGAGAGACAGGTGAGGTGAGGTACCCAGGTGGGTGAGATACCCCAGTGGAGGGAGGGCAATAACTTATATAAGAGAGAGAGAGAGACAGGTGAGGTGAGGTACCCAGGTGGGTGAGATACCCCAGTGGAGGGAGGGCAATAACTTATATAAGAGAGAGAGAGACACAGGTGAGGTGAGGTACCCAGGTGGGTCAGATACCCCAGTGGGGGGAGGGCAATAACTTATATAAGAGAGAGAGAGAGAGAGACACAGGTGAGGTAAGGTACCCAGGTGGGTCAGATACCCCAGTGGGGGGAGGGCAATAACTTATATAAGAGAGAGAGAGAGACACAGGTGAGGTAAGGTACCCAGGTGGGTGAGATACCCCAGTGGAGGGAGGGCAATAACTTATATAAGAGAGAGAGGTACCCAGGTGAGGTAAGGTACCCCAGTGGAGGGAGGGCAATAACTTATATAAGAGAGAGAGAGAGACACAGGTGAGGTAAGGTACCCAGGTGGGTGAGATACCCCAGTGGAGGGAGGGCAATAACTTATATAAGAGAGAGAGAGAGAGAGAGAGAGAGACAGGTGAGGTAAGGTACCCAGGTGGGTGAGATACCCCAGTGGAGGGAGGGCAATAACTTATATAAGAGAGAGAGGTACCCAGGTGAGGTAAAGTACCCCAGTGGAGGGAGGGCAATAACTTATATAAGAGAGAGAGAGAGACACAGGTGAGGTAAGGTACCCAGGTGGGTGGGATACCCCAGTGGAGGGAGGGCAATAACTTATATAAGAGAGAGAGGTACCCAGGTGAGGTAAAGTACCCCAGTGGAGGGAGGGCAATAACTTATATAAGAGAGAGAGAGAGACACAGGTGAGGTAAGGTACCCAGGTGGGTGAGATACCCCAGTGGAGGGAGGGCAATAACTTATATAAGAGAGAGAGGTACCCAGGTGAGGTAAGGTACCCCAGTGGAGGGAGGGCAATAACTTATATAAGAGAGAGAGAGAGACACAGGTGAGGTAAGGTACCCAGGTGGATGAGATACCCCAGTGGAGGGAGGGCAATAACTTATATAAGAGAGAGAGGTACCCAGGTGAGGTAAGGTACCCCAGTGGAGGGAGGGCAATAACTTATATAAGAGAGAGAGAGAGACACAGGTGAGGTAAGGTACCCAGGTGGGTGAGATACCCCAGTGGAGGGAGGGCAATAACTTATATAAGAGAGAGAGGTACCCAGGTGAGGTAAGGTACCCCAGTGGAGGGAGAGCAATAACTTATATAAGAGAGAGAGAGAGACACAGGTGAGGTAAGGTACCCAGGTGGGTGAGATACCCCAGTGGAGGGAGGGCAATAACTTATATAAGAGAGAGAGGTACCCAGGTGAGGTAAGGTACCCCAGTGGAGGGAGGGCAATAACTTATATAAGAGAGAGAGAGACACAGGTGAGGTGAGGTACCCAGGTGGGTGAGATACCCCAGTGGAGGGAGGGCAATAACTTATATAAGAGAGAGAGAGAGACACAGGTGAGGTGAGGTACCCAGGTGGGTGAGATACCCCAGTGGAGGGAGGGCAATAACTTATATAAGAGAGAGAGAGACAGGTGAGGTGAGGTACCCAGGTGGGTGAGATACCCCAGTGGAGGGAGGGCAATAACTTATATGAGAGAGAGAGACACAGGTGAGGTGAGGTACCCAGGTGGGTGAGATACCCCAGTGGAGGGAGGGCAATAACTTATATAAGAGAGAGAGGTACCCAGGTGAGGTAAGGTACCCAGGTAGGTGAGATACCCCAGTGGAGGGAGGGCAATAACTTATATAAGAGAGTGAGAGACACAGGTGAGGTGAGGTACCCAGGTGGGTGAGATACCCCAGTGGAGGGAGGGCAATAACTTATATAAGAGAGAGAGGTACCCAGGTGAGGTAAGGTACCCAGGTGGGTGAGATACCCCAGT
>OZ024766.1:11763128-11765628 GCA_964016885.1 Eledone cirrhosa | reverse complement strand
CAACCTGTCCAACCCATGCTAGTTTGGAAAATGGACATTAAACAATGATGGCGATGATATATGTAACTGTATATATACACATATCAATATATATGTGTGTGTGTGTATATTTATGTATGTGTATATATATATATATATATATACATATATATAAATATATATATTTATGTATACATATATATATGTATATATATATGTATATACACACACATACTCATATATATGTGTATATATATTTTATGTATGTATATATATATGTACATATATATATATATATACACACACACATACACATATGTATATATATTTTATGTATATATATATATGTACACACACATATATATATATATATATATATATATATATGTACACACATATATATATATATATATATATATATGTACACACATATATATATATATATATATATATGTATACACACACACATATATGTATATATATATATATATATATATATATATACACACGCACATGTATATATAGGTGTGTGTGTGTATATATAGTCTCAACAGACAGGCGTTCAGTGTAGAAAGAAAGAAATCAATATATTGAACAGTTTCTACAACAATTATACACGCAATTTAGGAAGAGCTTGTATTGATTATACATACATGGAATGTATACATGTGCGTGAGTGTTTGTCGGCTAGTCTACATATGGTACTGTGTGTATACATAAACAAATTTTATTTGTCATTTTAATCATGTCTATTTATCTATTTCTTCTTTTCTTCTCACACTACCTTTCGATGAAGAACTAGCATCTGAAACATCAATATTCCTTTATCTCTATAATAACAAACTTTTAGCCAGTATTGCTGCAGTATTTGTCAAAAATTATAAAGCTAAATTTTGTTTTCACTTAACCCTTTAGCATTTAAACTGGCCATATCCAGCCAGAATTCTCTCAGCTCTTTCTGTTCAAACCGGCCATAACTGGCCACTCATACTGATGTTAAGGTATTATTTTGTTCTCAAAAGGGTGGTGGATTGGCAGTATCGGTAGAGGGTCGGACGCCATGCTTTCCAGCATAGTTACGTCCCTTTACGATCTGAGTTCAAATCCCGCCGAGGTTGACTTTGCCTTTCATCCTTACGGGGTCGATAAAATAAAGTACCAGTAATGCACTGGGTAATTACTGGCCTTGTGCCTAAAGTAGAAACAATTATTTTGTTCTCAAAATAAATAATATCATCATCAAAATCTCGTAGATTCCATATTATGTGAGATAAAGCCTTTACCATAAAAGTATAATACTAAATATAGAGTAATATAAATGCTAAAGGGTTAAACATAGCAGATACATAAATGCATTCGTGAGTTTTATATCGAACTAGATGAAGTACCCGGCTTTGCCCAGGTAAACAGATAAGAGAAAACGTCTGTATCGGATGCATTGTTTGGTTTACAGTATAACTGTGCATGTGTGCGTATACACCTGTATTCGAATTGGAGACGACTACTGTGAATTACGAACATCATTGACAACGAATGTGCAGAGAGAATCCCTTATGGTTGATTCCCAACCTGCTAGAAATAACAGTAAGGTTGGCTAGCATACCCGGGATGTTTTTCTACTTTGATCATATAAAATTAGTATCAGTAAACCTTTTTCATATGATTTATTGATTTATTGATATTTTATCTGAGTGACCCGAATCTTCCTGGTCGTAATTTTTCAGCCGCATGGGTGATTTTAGACATAATCTTTGTGTGTTGGTATTTTAACGATAGTTATAGCTCTGATTTATCTGAATTATTGAGCCCTCTGCCACTCATGTCGAATTTGTTTATCGTAAACTCGTGAGCCGATTTTCCGATACTCGATTATTCTACTATATATATATATATATATATATCATCATCATCATCATCACCGTTTTACGTCCGTTCTCCCACGCTAGCATGGGTTAGACGGGTTGTCCTGTTGTGGGCAGTGTCCGGTCGGCTGACCTTGTCTTGCTCATATGGGAACAGATTCCGGCTTGATTTCTACAGCTGGATGCCCTTGCTAACACCAACCTCATTTACAGTGAATGCTGGGTGCTTTTCTGCCGTGGCACCTCCACTACCACTTTGCAGTGGGAGGGTGTGGGGCATATTGTCTATATGCTTCAGCTTCGGCTTGTACCCGTGGGGGGGTCGGGTCCTCCGTATTACTGTGTGACGCCAGAGGTCACGGTCATGTGTCTTCGCCTTTGAGATGTGTAATTGGGTAAGGTCGGCCTTTATCACCTCATCCCAGGTCTTCTTGGGTCTCTCCACTCCGCGGTTTCCATCGACTTCTAGTGCTCTGCACCTTTTTATGCAGCTGCCATCCTTCATATGCATCACATGTCCATACCAGCGTAACCTCCTCTCCTGCACACAGCATTTGATTCCTCTTATGCTCAGTCTCTCTCTCAATTCATTTATGCTTTGTCGTTCACGTATATTACTATTACACATCCATCGGAGTATGCAGGCTTCGTTTCTTTCT
>OZ024766.1:11753128-11755628 GCA_964016885.1 Eledone cirrhosa | reverse complement strand
AAGCCTTTACTGTGAAAATCTAATAGTATATATAGAGTAATGAAAATGTTATGTGAGATATTATGTGAGGTAAAGCCTTTACTGTGAAAATACAATAATATATATAGAGTAATGTAAATGTTATGTGAGATATTATGTGAGGTAAAGCCTTTACTGTGAAAATACAATAGTAAATATAGAGTAATGTAAATGTTATGTGAGATATTATGTGAGGTAAAGCCTTTACTGTGAAAATACAATAGTATATATAGAGTAATGTAAATGTTATGTGAGATATTATGTGAGGTAAAGCCTTTACTGTGACAATACAATAGTATATATAGAGTAATGTAAATGTTATGTGAGATATTATGTAAGATAAAGCCTTTACTGTGAAAATACAATAGTATATATAGAGTAATGTAAATGTTATGTGAGATATTATGTGAGGTAAAGCCTTTACTGTGAAAATACAATAGTATATATAGAGTAATGTAAATGTTATGTGAGATATTATGTGAGGTAAAGCCTTTACTGTAAAAATATTATAGTATATATAGAGAAATGTAAATGTTATGTGAGATATTATGTGAGATAAAGCCTTTACTGTGAAAATATAATAGTATATATAGAGTAATGAAAATGTTATGTGAGATATTATGTGAGATAAAGCCTTTACTGTGAAAATCTAATAGTATATATAGAGTAATGAAAATGTTATGTGAGATATTATGTGAGATAAAGCCTTTACTGTGAAAATACAATAGTATATATAGAGTAATGTAAATGTTATGTGAGATATTATGTGAGGTAAAGCCTTTACTGTGACAATACAATAGTATATATAGAGTAATGTAAATGTTATGTGAGATATTATGTGAGGTAAAGCCTTTACTGTGAAAATACAATAGTATATATAGAGTAATGTAAATGTTATGTGAGATATTATGTGAGGTAAAGCCTTTACTGTGAAAATACAATAGTGTATATAAAGTAATGTCAATGTTATGTGAGATATTATGTGAGGTAAAGCCTTTACTGTAAAAATATAATAGTATATATAGAGTAATGTAAATGTTATGTGAGATATTATGTGAGATAAAGCCTTTACTGTGAAAATCTAATAGTATATATAGAGTAATGAAAATGTTATGTGAGATAAAGCCTTTAGTGTGAAAATACAATAGTATATATAGAGTAATGTAAATGTTATGTGAGATATTATGTGAGGTAAAGCCTTTACTGTGAAAATACAATAGTATATATAGAGTAATGTAAATGTTATGTGAGATATTATGTGAGGTAAAGCCTTTACTGTGAAAATACAATAGTATATATAGAGTAATGTAAATGTTATGTGAGATATTATGTTAGGTAAAGCCTTTACTGTGAAAATACAATAGTATATATAGAGTAATGTAAATGTTATGTGAGATATTATGTGAGGTAAAGCCTTTAGTGTGAAAATACAATAGTATATATAGAGTAATGTAAATGTTATGTGAGATATTATGTGTGGTGAAGCCTTTACTATGACAATACAATAGTATATATAGAGTAATGTAAATGTTATGTGAGATATTATGTTAGGTAACGCCTTTACTGTGAAAATACAATAGTATATATAGAGTAATGTAAATGTTATGTGAGGTATTATGTGAGGTAAAGCCTTTAGTGTGAAAATACAATAGTATATATAGAGTAATGTAAATGTTATGTGAGATATTATGTGAGGTAAAGCCTTTACTGTGAAAATACAATAGTATATATAGAGTAATGTAAATGTTATGTAAGGTATTATGTGAGGTAAAGCCTTTACTGTGAAAATACAATAGTATATATAGAGTAATGTAAATATTATGTGAGATATTATGTGAGGTAAAGCCTTTACTGTAAAAATATAATAGTATATATAGAGTAATGTAAATGTTATGTGAGATATTATGTGAGGTAAAGCCTTTACTGTGAAAATATTATAGTATATATAGAGTAATGTAAATGTTATGTGAGATATTATGTGAGGTAAAGCCTTTACTGTGAAAATATAGTATATATAGAGTAATGTAAATGTTATGTGAGGTATTATGTGAGGTAAAGCCTTTACTGTGACAATATTATAGTATATATAGAGTAATGTAAATGTTATGTGAGATATTATGTGAGATAAAGGCTTTACTGTGAAAATACAATAGTATATATAGAGTAATGTGAATGTTATGTGAGGTATTATGTGAGGTAAAGCCTTTACTGTGAAAATACAATAGTATATATAGAGTAATGTAAATGTTATGTGAGATATTATGTGAGGTAAAGCCTTTACTGTGACAATACAATAGTATATATAGAGTAATGTAAATGTTATGTGAGATATTATGTGAGGTAAAGCCTTTACTGTGAAAATACAATAGTATATATAGAGTAATGTAAATGTTATGTGAGATATTATGTGAGATAAAGCCTTTACTGTGAAAATACAATAGTATATATAGAGTAATGTAAATGTTATGTGAGATATTATGTG
>OZ024766.1:11743128-11748128 GCA_964016885.1 Eledone cirrhosa | reverse complement strand
GTGCTTTTTTGCCGTGGCCACTCCACGACCACTTTGCAGTGGAATGATAGGGACCCCAGTCCCTATCATCTCATTTCTACAGCTGAGTAAACTGGAGCAATGTGAAATAAAGTGTCTTGCTCAAGGAAACAACACATCCCCCGGTCTGAGAATTGAACTCACAACCTTTCGATTGCAAAGCCAATGCTCTAACCACTAAGCCATATGCCTCCATAGAAAACGAAAAATCAGTGATGCATCTGGACTCAATTTATTGTGTGTTACAATTGTTTCCCCGGCAGACAGCTCGAGACGCGGTGATTGTGTTCAGAAGCATCACTGATTTTTTGTTTTCTATTCTATCATACTCTACTCTGTAAGAGCATAGAGTGCTCAACCGGCATACCACCTATGGAAGCATCTTAGCTACCATCAGACACACATATATATATTTTTTTGTTTGTTTTATAGAAGGAGCTTCTACAGGACTAGTACTGTTTCATTCAGATGAATGAAACAGTACTAGTCCTGTAGAAGCTCCTTCTATAAAACAAAAAAATTTTACTCTGCCATGTATTGAGTACCTTACTTACTGTGGTTATCCCCGACTCAACCCGGGACCTACGTATATATATATATATATATATATATATATAAGCTATGTTGGTACCACAACATCCAGTCCTAAACAAATGAGGCCGTGTAGGTGTCACGACAAAAACACACAGTCCACGCTGTAATGTGGCCGTGTAGGTAACACAGTAAAAACCTCCCCGTTCCACACTGTAAATGTGGTTGGTGTTAGGAAGGGCATCCAGCCGTAGAAAACCCGCCAGACAGTCCTATGCGAGCAAGACAACCAATCTTGCCTCAAGTGGGACAATTCCCGTCGAGACCCATGCTAGTGTGGAAGATGGACGTTAAATGATGATGATGATGATGATGATGATGATATACATACATATATATATATATATACATATATATACATATATATATATATACATACATATATATATACATATATATGTATATATATATACATATATATACATATATATGTATATATATATACATATATATATACACATATATATTTACATATACATATATATACATATATATAAATACATATATATACATATAAATATATACATATATATACATATATATACATATATTTATATATATATATACATATATATACATATAAATATATACATATATTTATATATATATATACATATATATATATACATATATATATATATATACATACATATATATACATATATATATACATATATTTATATACACACATATATATATATATATATACACATACAAACAGATAGAAAGAAAATGAAAGATGATGATGGTGATATCGACGTGATGATGATGATAGCAATATGAAGATGGTGACGATGATGATGATGATGGCAATGAAGAGGTAGAGAAGGCAGAAGAAGAGGAGGAGGGGGAGGAAGAGAGAGGAGAGAACACCCTCCCTCCCTAAAAAAAATGCAAAAAAAAATAAATAAATAAAATAAAATAAAAATAAAAATAAAAATAAATAATTTAAAAAATATATATATATAAAAAAATCAACAAAAAAACAACAACAAAAACGACAACAACAACAACAACAACAACAACAACAGCACAAACAACACAAAAGACAGCAAGGCGGGGAATCAAGCGAAGCGGGCTTACGTGGTGATGTATTGGTTGTTGTTGTTGTTGTTGTTGTTGTTGTTGTTGTTGTTGTTGTTGATGGTGGTGGTGGTGGTTGGCGGTTGTGAGTAGGGTGAGGCCATGGGGTCATACCCGTTCAGTCCTCGCTGTTTCACCAAGTTCACTTCGTCCTCGACCTTTTCCCTTTGTTTCTTTGACATCCGACCGAATTTCACCGCTGAAAACGAAACGACGACAACGTTTTTTTGGCAACAACAGCAAAGACATACACCGAAAGGATAAAAGATGTAAAAAAAAAAAAAAAAAATATTTAGAAAATGTATATATATATATATATATATATATATGCAAAAGTTCTATTTAAAATTATTGGGATACAACAAGTAAATATTTTTATAACTGATATAAAGCACTCGACAAGTTTTTGGAGTAGATATACGATATTAAATAAATGGAAACTATATTTATAAAACCATATTTATTTCATTATACATATTTCAGGGATACCAAATTAAATTATCCAGTTGGCTTCCAAAAATAATGGTTGCATTTTAAACGGGTACGTCAAAGCTTATTTGTAAAACTGTTATATATTGTATTTTGTCTGATGAAGGCATACCATAATTTAATTTGGTATCCCTGAAATATGTATAATGAAATAAATATGGTTTTATAAATATAGTTTCCATTTATTAATATCGTATATATATATATATATATATATACAATATATTAATTAATGGAAACTATATTTATAAAACCATATTTATTTTATTATACATATTTGGAGGCACATGGCTTAGTGGTTAGAGCATTGGCCTTGCAATCAAAAGGTTGTGAGTTCAATTCTCAGACTGGGTGATGTGTTGTTTCCTTGAGCAAGACACTTTATTTCACATTGCTCCAGTTAACTCAGCTGTAGAAATGAGATGATAGGGACCCCAGTCCACTGCAAAGTGGTCGTGGAGGTGCCACGGCAAAAAAGCACCCAGCACTCACTGTAAATGAGGTTGGTGTTAGGAAGGGCATCCAGCTGTAGAAATCAAGCCAGAATCAGTTCCCATCCCACCCTTGCAGGCAGGGAAAAGCGGACGTAAAATGAAATGATGATGATGATGATGATAATGATGATGATTTCAAGGGCAACAAGGCAAATTATGGTGCGCTTTCATCAGATAAAATACAGATTTGTGTTATAAATAAATATTGACATACCCGGAAAAAAAGACAACCTTAACCATAATTTGCCTTGGTCGCCCTTGGAATATATATAATAAAATAAATATGGTTTTATAAATATAGTTTCCATTTATTAATATATTGTATATTTACTCCACTTATCTGTTGAGTGCTTTATATCAGTTATAAAAATGTTTAAGCTTGTTGAATCCCAACAAATTAAATATAACCTCTGCATATATATATATATATATCTCCAAAATTAAATTAAGGGTGTCATGTCTGAGAGACATGTGCCATATCCACTAAATAATATTTAGAAAATATTTTTTTTTATTAAATGTATATATATATATATATATATATATGTGTGTGTAGAAGTTGTATTTAATTTGTTGGAATTTCGACAAGCATAAATATTTTATTTATTTTATCTATATTTTATCTATATTTTATTTATTTTATCTGATGAAAGCGCACCAAAGTTGTCTTGGTCGCCCTTGAAATATATATAATAAAATAAATATGGTTTTATAAATATAGTTTTCCATTTATTAATATCTTGGTATATATATATACAAAATTAAATTAAGGGTGTCATGTCTGAGAGACATGTGCCATATCCACTAAATAATATTTAGAAAATATATATTTTTTTTAAATGTATATCTGTATATATATATAAATCTGAAAATGTCTGTGTGTATGTGTGTGTGGACATTTTTTAATGAGGGCTCATATATTCTAAAACATTCATGCGATTTCTTTAACATTTTTTACGGAGCTTCTCCTTGCACAAAACCTGTACATGATCTAGAAAGGCTTTCAAAACTCGATATTGGGGCCTTTGGAGACATCAAAAAAATTTCAGTTATTTGTGTGAATTTTCGTGATTAAGTAAGACAAGAGTTATCTTTCGTAATTCGGCTCATTCGGATTTTAATTTACTCTTTCTACTTGAAACAAAGAGACTAACAAAGTACCAGTAATGAACTGGGTTATTGCTGGCCTTGTGCCTAAAGTAGAAACAAATAATATTTTGTATATTTGACAATCAGCAATTTCTAAAACAGATTACTAAGTTAAGTTATAGATTTGACATTGTATAATTTATCGTTTCAAGCTTGATCTTCATATTAACTGATCTGAAAACTTTTACAATATTATGCTTAAATTTATCTAAAGGATGTTTTATACATCAAAGACTTAGAATTATTCTATTTTTTCGCATTGATTAGACTACATTTTTGACACATAATTGAATTATTAACTTACATACCCTCTACATTTCCAACGTGCAAAGCGGAATGATGTGATTTTTGGATGGGTGTATCTGTTGAATTCTACGCCAGTGTTTGGTCATTCTGTATGTTTGTTTGTGTTTTTGCTGGCTCAACCACAGATTTGATGTGGTTTTTGTTGTGTTACCACTGGTCTGAGGATCAGGATTGAGCACTAAATCTCCTATGTAAGATCACTTTATTCTTATTATCTTTATATATATAAAATAATGTCACTGGACCGAGATCTTTGGCGCTACGCAGTAATACAGAAGACCCGCCTTGCCTATGTACAAAGCAAAACCTAGTCAGTAGGCACCTCTCAACCAAATATACACCCCAATCCACTACCCCTACTCCATCCTCCCACTCCCACCAACACCACCCCTTTCTCTGTAAAGCTATGTTGGTACCACAACATCCAGTCCAAACTAATGAGGTTGTGTAGGTGTCGCGACAAAAAAACACCCAGTCCACGCTGTAATGTGGCCGTGTAGGTAACACAGTAAAAAGTTCCCAGTCCACACTGTAAACGTGGTTGGTGTTAGGAAGGACATCCAGCCGTAGAAAACCTGCCAGATAGTCCTATACGAGCGAGACACGATCGAGCGAGACACGATCGCCCGACCAATCTTGCCTCAAGTGCGACAACTCCCGTCTAACTCATGCTAGCGTGGAAGATAGACATTAAACGATGATGATGATATATAGGAAAGAGCGGGCTTCAAAAAAGTTCGTGGAAAAAGGACGTTTGGAAAAAAACGGTTTACCCTCTAACATTTAAACCAGAATTCTCTCCACTTTTTCTGTTCAAACCAGCTGCAACCAGCCACTCATACCAATGATAAGTTACTGTTCTCAAAATAT
>OZ024766.1:11725628-11733128 GCA_964016885.1 Eledone cirrhosa | reverse complement strand
TAACTCCACATTACACTCCCTGGATATATATATTTATATATCATCATCATCATCATCATCATCACCGTTTTACGTCCGTTCTTCCACGCTAGCATGGGTTAGACGGGTTGTCCTGTGGTGGGCAGTGTCTGGTCGGCTGACCATGCCTTGCTCATACAGGAACTGATTCTGGCTTGATTTCTACAGCTGGATGCCCTTCCTAACACCAACCTCATTTACAGTGAGTGCTGGGTGCTTTTTTGTGGCACCTACACGTCCACTTTACAGTGAGTGCTGGGTGCTTTTTTTTCCGGGGCACCTACACGTCCACTTTACAGTGTGGGCTGGGCGCTTTTTTGTCGTGGCACCTCCACGACCACCTTGCAGTGGGGGGTGTGGGGGCATATTGTCTATATGCTTCAGCTTGTACCCATGGGAGGTCGGGTAGTCTGTATTACTGCGTGACGCCAGAGGTCACGGTCGTGTGTCATCGCCTTTGAGAGGTAATATATGTTAGGTAATTCCGAAGAAAAAGCAAAGGAGGAAAAAAGAGTGCTCTATGTATAGAACAGAGCTATCTAATTAGAAATTAAACAACACAAAATATAACTACTCCATTCCCAAAGGTTTCTGGATAACAGACAATAATAATATATGTCTGGATAGGTCATCAGACAGAGATGTTATATATAAAAGATATGAAATGAGATTTAAAATAGGTTCAAAATTTTCCAGCCTCACTTCCAATTTTTAACCGATTTTAAATCTCATTTCATATCTTTTATCTATAACATCTCTGTCTGATGACCTATCCAGACATATATTATTATCGTCTGTTATCCAGAAACCTTTGGTAATGGAGTAGTTATATTTTGTGTTGTTCACTTTCTAATATATATATCATCATCATCATCATTTTACGTCCACTTTTCCCTGCTTGCAAGGGTGGGACGGGAACTGATTCTGGCTTGATTTCTACAGCTGGATGCCCTTCCTAACACCAACCTCATTTACAGTGAGTGCTGGGTGGTTTTTGCCGTGGCACCTCCACGACCACTTTGCAGTGGAATGATAGGGACCCCAGTCCCTATCATCTCATTTCTACATTTCTATATATATATATATAATAATAATAATAAATTTGAAGACTAAAATCCAAAGAGGGCTCGATAAGGATAAATATATATCAAATATATAAGAACCATATATAAGAACTGACTTTCAGAAGATCCCGTTAAGAGTGAAAGCAACGATTCTTTGCTATATAATAAATATATATATATATATATATATATATATATATATTGTTATATTTGGGGAGGGTCATATTTGCGTAATATTGCCAGAATTAATAACAGAACACACTCACTGTTTGGTTGGTTTTCGCTTCTCGCTGTCTTTTATATATATATATCTGCGATCAAACTTACTCGGTCCTCAATGTTGCCATTGACTGACCGGCGGTCAAAAATAATACAGATACAATATAGACAAACACATATATATATAGTTTACATAATTTACATAAATCTTTCGTTGCACATCTACAACATCGTCAGTGGTGTTATATTCATTGTTCCTCCTGTTGTGTTGTATGTCTACGCCATTTTTTTTTTTTTTTTTTTTTTTTTTTTGTGTTCTGTTATTAATTCTGTTATTAATTCTGGCAATATTACGCAAATATGACCCTCCCCAAATATAACAATATCTGTTTCGACACACGATTTCATATAAAAAACCTCGCAAAACTAATTCATCGCCGCTATATATATATATATATATATTTATTAGAAAGTGAGGTTTTTTTTAACAAAATGAAAAATAACCAGGTGTCCTACACGAGTGAAAGTATAAAGAAAAAAAGATGAAATCGAAAATGCAACTGGAGTCTTATTTTTTTTTAAATATATATATTTATTTGGTTCCTTTACCGGTTTAAACCACAGACCCTCCATCTCAACTCTACTTTTGAAAAGCAGAAGAACTGCGAAACCGGTAAAGGAACCAAATAAATATATATATTTTTTTTTAAATAAGACTCCAGTTGCATTTTCGATTTCATCTTTTTTTCTATATATATATATATATATATTTATTAAAATAACAGATTAAAGTTTAAGCAAAGAATCGCTGCTTTCACCCTAAACGGGATCTTCTGAAACCCCAACGATTCTTTGCTTAAACTTTAATCTGTTATTTTAATAAATATTTGCTCTAGGGTTCTTATATATCTGATATATATTTATCCTTACCGAGCCCTCTTTGGATTTTAGTCTTCACATTTATTATTATTACTATATATATAGGCACGTGGCTTAGTGGTTAGACCATTGGCCTTGCAATCGAAAGGTTGTGAGTTCAATTCTCAGACCGGGTGATGTGTTGTTTCCTTGAGCAAGACACTTTATTTCACATTGCTCCAGTTTACTCAGCTGTAGAAATGAGATGATAGGGACCCCAGTCCCTATCATTCCACTGCAAAGTGGTCGTGGAGGTGCCACGGCAAAAAAGCACCCAGCACTCACTGTAAATGAGGTTGGTGTTAGGAAGGGCATCCAGCTGTAGAAATCAAGCCAGAATCAGTTCCCGTCCCACCCTTGCAAGCAGGGAAAAGTGGACGTAAAATGAAATGATGATGATATATATAGTAATAATAGACGGTCAGGGTGTGGCTTAGGGTGGCTGAAATGTATATATGTGTTGTGTATATATACATATATGTGTATGTGTGTGTGCATATATATATATATATATATATATAGTAATAATAGACGGTCAGGGTGTGGCTTAGGGTGGCTGAAATATATATATGCATTGTGTATATATATGTGTATGTGTGTGTGCATATATATATATATATATATTGGTATACTTGGGGAGAGTCATATTGTTGTAATAATTGTTTCTACGTTAGGGACAAGGCCAGCAATTACCCCAGTGTATTACTGGTACTTTATTTTATCGACCCCGTAAGGATGAAAGGCAAAGTTAACCTCGGCGGGATTTGAACTCAGACCATAAAGGGCCGTAACTCTATGCTGCACAGCATGTCGTGCGACCCTCTACCGATACTGCCAATCCACATATAGTAAATATAATGGTTTCTTATATAGGCACAAGGTCAGCAATTTGGAGGGAGGGGAAAGTCGATTAAATTGACCCCAGTGCGTGACTGGTACTTTATTTTATCGACCCCGCAAGGATGAAAGGCAAAGTTAACCTCGGCGGGATTTGAACTCAGACCGTAAAGGGCCGTAACTCTGTGCTGCAAAGCATGGTGCTCCACTCTCTACCCTTACTGCCAATTCACCGCCCTTACTGCCAATTCAGCCATTATCATAGTCATCACATCACAGCCACTTTCCTTGCTACTAAGGGTTGGACTGCACTGAAGCATGGCCACATTCCAGACAAGCCACCAGTTCACATCTCATTTACATATTGTCTTTACATTCTAAGTACATTTTATATAGCTAGATAGAGAGAGAGAGATAGTCAGACCTATAGAGAGGTAGTCAGAGAGATAGATAGATAGATAGACAGATAGGCAGAGAAGGCCCAATCACTGGGGCCATTTTTGCTACATCCACCCACCTTTCAGTAAATTTACTGGGGTGCAGTGCCTCTCTCTCCACTCTGATTCTCCTTCTAAAGAGATAGACAGACAAACTGACAGAGTGACAGACAGACAGACAGGCAGAAAGATAGATAGATAGGTTTCTTTATTAGCCATAGGGGCACACAAGAAGGCGACAAATACAAAGGGGGAAGTTTACATACAATAAAAACGTGTAAAATACTATCACAAATGCAATTTAAAAAATTAGTAGATTTTCCCCAATAGGGGGAGACATTACATATGGGTAACACATACCCCCGAAAAAATGTGCAGCCCTCATCTCCAGGAGTACAAAGAGTTTGTACTCCTTTCCTCTCCTCCTCCTTTTACTCAACCTACAGGCTGATAGAGAGAGAAGGCCCATTCACTTGGGCCAAAGTAGATATGTTTCTTTATTAGCCAGAGGGGCACAAAAGAAGGGGACAAATACAAAGGGGGAAGTTTACATACAATAAAAAAAATTGTAAAATACTATCACAAATGTAATTTTAAAATTAATCGATTTTCCCCAATGGGGGGAGACATTACATACGGGTAACACATACCCCCCCAAAAATGTGCAACCCTCATCTCCAGGAGTACGAAGAGTTTGTACCCCTATCCTCTCTTCCTCCTTTTCCTCAACCTACAGGCTGATATAGTGAGAAGGCCCAACCATTGGGGCCATTCTCGCCACTTTCACCCACCTTTCATAAAACTTGCTGGGGTACAGCACCTCTCTCTCCATCCTGACTCTTCTTCCAAAGTGGTATTTGAGAAAAAGAATCAGTTGTTGGTCGGAGAGAAAGGTGTCTGACCTCAGCCCTTTTAACCTCGTCCACCATATAACCTCTTTCACCATAGCTATCACACAAAGGAAAACCCGATAGATAGATAGATAGATAAGATAGATTTCTTTATTAGCCACAGGGGTACAAAAGAAGGGGACAAATACAAAGGGGGAAGTTTACATACAATAAAAACGTGTAAAATGTTATCACAGATGGATAGATAAGATAGATAGATAGATAGACAAAGACAGAGTGACAGACAGACAGACAGACAAAGACAGAGTGACAGACAGACAGACAGACAAAGACAGAGTGACAGACAGACAGACAGACAAAGACAGAGAGACATACAGAGAGACAGAGAGACAGACAGAGAGACAGAGAGACAGACAGACAGACAGACAGACATAGAGACAGATAGACAGACAGAGAGACAGACAGACAGACAGACAGACAGACAGACATACAGAGAAAGAGACAGAGAGAGAGAGACCGACAGACAGAGAGACAGAGAGACAGACAGACAGACAGACAGAGAGACAGACAGACAGACAGACAGACAGACAGACAGACAGAGAGACAGAGAGACAGACAGACAGACAGAGAGACAGAGAGACAGACAGACAGACAGACAGAGAGACAGACAGACAGAGAGACAGAGAGACAGACAGACAGACAGACAGACAGACAGACAGAGAGACAGACAGACAGACAGACATACAGAGAAAGAGAGACCGACAGACAGAGAGACAGAGAGACAGACAGACAGACAGACAGACAGAGAGACAGACAGACAGACAGACATACAGAGAAAGAGACAGAGAGAGACAGACCGACAGACAGAGAGACAGAGAGACAGACAGACAGACAGACAGACAGAGAGACAGAGAGACAGAGAGACAGACAGACAGAGAGACAGACAGACAGAGAGACAGAGAGACAGACAGACAGACAGACAGACAGGTGTAGTGTTACTGATGTGACAGGAAGTAACCAGTGACATGGTATGTTGTAACTGAAGACTGTATCAACATTCTATACTGTGACCACCACCACCACTACTACTACTACTACTGCTGCTACCACCACTGCTGCTGCTGCTACTACTGATGCTACCACCACCACCACTGCTGCTGCTACCACCACCACTACTACCACCACCACCACCACTACTATTACTACTACCACCACCGCTACTACCACCACCACCACCACTACTACTACACTACTACTACCACTACCACTACTACCACCACCACTGCTACTACTACTACTACTACTACCACTACCACTACTACCACCACCACTGCTGCTGCTACTACTACCACCACAACTACTAGTACCACTTTCACCACAACCACCATCACGAAAAATACTCCCCCCCCACCCATACATGAAACCCAAGATCTACCCCATAAACCACCACCACCTCCACTACCACCCTGACTACTGTCCCCCCCCAATCACCAACACCACTACCCACATATGAAACCCAAGATCTACCCCACAAAAGTCACCACTACCACCCTGACTACTGTCACCCCAACACCAACACCACTACCCACATATGAAACCCAAGATCTACCCCATAAACCACCACCACCACCACCACCTCCACTACCACCCTGATTACTGTCCCCCCCAATCACCAACACCACTACCCACATATGAAACCCAAGATCTACCCCCACGAAAGTCACCACTACCACGACTACCCCTACCCCTGCTACAGTAAACTGTAGCTACCCTGGTGATAACGGACTGAATTCTCCCTTTCACCCTACCCCAGATGCCCACGTTGAATAGGTAAGGTGATATCAGTCAAGAAACCTCCTACCAGGTGCTAAAACAAGTAAAACCTCTACTGCACCCCCTGCCCTACCCCTAGGGGGTAGTGAGGGTGTGGGAGGAATATGTGCACTGGGTGTACCCCAGCTAGTTCAGTGAAAGAGTGTGGCCTAGTGGTTCGTCTGTTACACACGCAATCGGATGACCGTGAGTTCAAATTCTGGAGCAGGCGAGGTCGTGTTTTATTTCTTGAGAAAGACACTTCATTTCACATTGCTTTCTCATGATGAGATACAACCCTGTAGGAGGCCAGCTAAACCTACATAGGGGTGAGATGTCACAACATGATAGGACTGGGGTCCCTATCATTAAAACACCCAAGAAACCTCTTATGAGATACAACCTTATAGGAGGCCAGCTAAACCTACATAGGTGTGAACTGTCACAACATGATAGGACTGGGGTCCCTATCATTAAAACACCCTAGAAATCTCCTATGAGATACAACCCTGTAGGAGGCCAGCTAAACCTACATAGTTGTGGGCTGTCACAACATGATAGGACTGGGGTCCCTATCATTAAAACGCCCAAGAAACCTCCTATGAGATACAACCTTGTAGGAAGCCAGCTAAACCTACATAGGTGTGGGCTGTCACAACATGATAGGACTGGGGTCCCTATCATTAAAACGCCCAAGAAACCTCCTATGAGATACAACCTTGTAGGAGGCCAGCTAAACCTACATAGGTGTGGGCTGTAACAACATGATAGGACTGGGGTCCCTATCATTAAAACGCCCAAGAAACCTCTTATGAGATACAACCCTGTAGGAGGCCAGTTAAACTTACATAGGTGTGGGCTGTCACAACATGATAGGACTGGGGTCCCTATCATTAAAACACCCAAGAAACCTCTTATGAGATACAACCCTGTAGGAGGCCAGCTAAACCTACATAGGTGTGGGCTGTCACAACATGATAGGACTGGGGTCCCTATCATTAAAACGCCCAAGAAACCTCTTATGAGATACAACCTTGTAGGAGGCCAGCTAAACCTACATAGGTGTGAGCTGTCACAACATGATAGGACTAGGGTCCCTATCATTAAAACACCCAAGAAACCTCTTATGAGATACAACCCTGTAGGAGGCCAGCTAAACCTACATAGGTGTGAGCTGTCACAACATGATAGGACTAGGGTCCCTATCATTAAAACGCCCAAGAAACCTCTTATGAGATACAACCCTGTAGGAGGCCAGCTAAACCTACATAGGTGTGGGCTTTAACAACATGATAGGACTGGGGTCCCTATCATTAAAACGCCCAAGAAACCTCTTATGAGATA
>OZ024766.1:11718128-11720628 GCA_964016885.1 Eledone cirrhosa | reverse complement strand
CCAGCGGTCATCCTCCATGTAAATCACATGTCCATACCATCTCAGTCTTCTCACTCACACACCACAACTTATCCCTCTTATACCAGCGGTCATCCTCCATGTACATCACATGTCCATACCATCTCAGTCTTCTCACTCACACACCACAACTTATCCCTCTTATACCAGCGGTCATCCTCCATGTAAATCACATGTCCATACCATCTCAGTCTTCTCACTCACACACCACAACTTATCCCTCTTATACCAGCGGTCATCCTCCATGTACATCACATGTCCATACCATCTCAGTCTTCTCACTCACACACCACAACTTATCCCTCTTATACCAGCGGTCATCCTCCATGTACATCACATGTCCATACCATCTCAGTCTTCTCACTCACACACCACAACTTATCCCTCTTATACCAGCGGTCATCCTCCATGTACATCACATGTCCATACCATCTCAGTCTTCTCACTCACACACCACAACTTATCCCTCTTATACCAGCGGTCATCCTCCATGTACATCACATGTCCATACCATCTCAGTCTTCTCACTCACACACCACAACTTATCCCTCTTATACCAGCGGTCATCCTCCATGTACATAACATGTCCATACCATCTCAGTCTTCTCACTCACACACCACAACTTATCCCTCTTATACCAGCGGTCATCCTCCATGTACATCACATGTCCATACCATCTCAGTCTTCTCACTCACACACCACAACTTATCCCTCTTATACCAGCGGTCATCCTCCATGTACATCACATGTCCATACCATCTCAGTCTTCTCACTCACACACCACAACTTATCCCTCTTATACCAGCAGTCATCCTCCATGTACATCACATGTCCATACCATCTCAGTCTTCTCACTCACACACCACAACTTATCCCTCTTATACCAGCGGTCATCCTCCATGTACATCACATGTCCATACCATCTCAGTCTTCTCACTCACACACCACAACTTATCCCTCTTATACCAGCGGTCATCCTCCATGTACATCACATGTCCATACCATCTCAGTCTTCTCACTCACACACCACAACTTATCCCTCTTATACATATATATATATATGTAAATATGATAATAATGATGGCTGCGCGTTGCAAATGGTGGTGCATATGAAAAAGTAAGTCCTTCATCAGTGACCCTCCAACCGTCCCAGGCATTTCATCGCTTTAATCTCATCATCATCATCGTTTAATGTCTATCTTCCACACTAGCATTGGTCGAGTGAGTGTGCCTCACTCATATAGGACTATCTGGCAGGTTTTCTACAGCTGGATGCCTTTCCTAACACCAACCACATTTACAGTGTGGGCTGGGAGCTTTTTACCGTGTTACCTACACGACCACTTTGCAGTGGAATGATAGGGACCCCAGTCCCTATCATCTCATTTCTACAGCTGAGTAAACTGGAGCAATGTGAAATAAAGTGTCTTGCTCAAGGAAACAACACATCACCCAGTCTGAGAATTGAACTCACAACCTTTCGATTATAAGGTCAATGCTCTAACCACTAAGCCATGTGCCTCCATATATATATATATATATATATCTCATCATCATCATGGTTTAATGTCTATCTTCCACGCTAGCATGGGTTAGACGGGAATTGTCCCATTTGAGGCAAGATTGGTCTTCACCCATATAGGACTATTTGGCAGGTTTTCTACAGCTGGATGCCTTTTCTGACACCAACCACATTTATAGTGTGGGTAGGGAGCTTTTTACCATGTTACCTACACGACCACATTAGAGCGTGGACAGTATATATATATATATATATATACACATATCATCATCATCTTTATCATCATCATTTTACGTCCGCTTTCCCCTGCTTGCAAGGGTGGGACGGGAACTGATTCTGGCTTGATTTCTACAGCTGGATGCCCTTCCTAACACCAACCCCATTTACAGTGAGTGCTGGGTGCTTTTTTGCCGTGGCACCTCCACGACCACTTTGCAGTGGAATGATAGGGACCCCAGTCCCTATCATCTCATTTCTACAGCTGAGTAAACTGGAGCAATGTGAAATAAAGTGTCTTGCTCAAGGAAACAACACATCACCCGGTCTGAGAATTGTACTCACAACCTTTCGATTGCAAGCCCAATGCTCTAACCACTAAGCCATGTGCCTCTATGTGTAGGGGTATATATATATATATATATATGTCTGTATGTGTGTGTGTGTAGGTGTATATATGTATGTGTATGTGTCTGGTGTCTGTATGCCTGTGTGTGAGTTGGTGTAGGTATTTTATGTGTATATATATATATATATATATGTGCGTGTGTGTATATATGTGTGTATTTATATATACGCATATGTGTGTGTGTGTGTGTGTGTATATATATATATATATATGTGTGTGTGTATGTATGGATGTGTCATAATCTACAGTGGTTATGACATGTGGTATAAATATACAAACGATACCAGATGGTTAGAGTTATATCATTGGTGGTGGTGGTGTTGGTGTGGTGGTG
>OZ024766.1:11708128-11713128 GCA_964016885.1 Eledone cirrhosa | reverse complement strand
TCCCGAGATCCATGGACGAGTTCTCTCCAGCGGTCTCTGTCCCTCATTATCGCTGCCATGTCCTGCGTCTCCAACAGACCAGTGTCTGTCCTTAGGGCATCAACATACGTTAACCTTGGTCTTCCTCTTCCAGTGTGTCCATGTAGGGGCTCCCACAGGAGCACTGAGTGCAGTGTCAACTCTGGATGTCGGTGAGCATGTCCAGCTAACCCAGGGTGTCCATGTAGGGGCTCCCACAGGAGCACTGAGTGCAGTGTCAACTCTGGATGTCGGTGAGCATGTCCAGCTAACCTAGTGTGTCCATGTAGGGGCTCCCACAGGAGCACTGAGTGCAGTGTCAACTCTGGATGTCGGTGAGCATGTCCAGCTAACCCAGGGTGTCCATGTAGGGGCTCCCACAGGAGCACTGAGTGCAGTGTCAACTCTGGATGTCGGTAAGCATGTCCAGCTAACCTCAGTCTCCTCTGTGTCACTTTTGAGCTGACTTTTGGGAGGCTCCCGTACAGCTCTGAGTTTTTCATCCTCAGTGTATACATATGTATATGTATACATATATATATATATATGTATATATATATAGTATATACTATTGCAAAGTGGTCGTGGAGGTGCCACGGAAAAAAAGCACCCAGCACTCACTGTAAATGAGGTTGGTGTTAGGAAGGGCATCCAGCTGTAGAAATGAAGCCAGAATCAGTTCCTGTATGAGCAAGACAAGGTCAGCCGACCAGACACTGCCCACAACAGGACAACCTGTCGAACCCATGCTAGTGTGGAAGAACGGACATAAAACGATGATGACGATGATACATATATATACACACACACATATATATATATATACATATATACAGGCACATGGCTTAGTGGTTAGAGCATTGGCCTTGCAATCGAAAGGTTGTGAGTTCAATTCTCAGACCGGGTGATGTGTTGTTTCCTTGAGCAAGACACTTTATTTCACATTGCTCCAGTTTACTCAGCTGTAGAAATGAGATGATAGGGACCCCAGTCCCTATCATTCCACTGCAAAGTGGTCGTGGAGGTGCCACGGCAAAAAAGCACCCAGCACTCACTGTAAATGAGGTTGGTGTTAGGAAGGGCATCCAGCTGTAGAAATCAAGCCAGAATCAGTTCCCATCCCACCCTTGCAAGCAGGGAAAAGCAGACGTAAAATGAAATGATGATGATGATGATGATGATATACTGTATATATACATATATATATATATACTGTATATATACATATACATATATATATATATATATGAGGCATATAATTATGCTTCACTTAATTCCCTCACATAATATCGAATCTATGAGATGTTGATATTATTTATTTTGAGAACAACACCTTAACATAAGTATGAGTAGCAAGTTACGGCTGGTTTGAACAGAAAGAGTTGAGAGAATTCAGACCAGATACAGCCGGTTTAAACAGTGGTAATGATGATGATGATGATGATGATGATTGAATATACAGCGTGCCCCTTACCTTGCATCCTTCACAAGTAATGACCCCGTAATGTACTCCCGATGACTTGTCACCACAAACCTTGCATGGTATCACCTCTATCTGGGCTGAAAACAGAAACAGAAAATGGATCTATCAATATAAAGTACTCCACAGTTAAATAAATAATAATTGTTTTTACTTTTGGCACAAGGCCAGCAATTAAAGTACCAGTAATACACTGAGGAATTTGCTGGCCTTGTGCCAAAAGCAGAAACAATTGTTACAGGGTTGATAAAATAAAGTACCATTAATACACTGGGGTAATTGCTGGCCTTGTGCCAAAAGTAGAAACATTTATTACAGGGTTGATAAAATAAAGTACCAGTAATACACTGGGGTAATTGCTGGCCTTGTGCCAAAAGCAGAAACATTTATTACAGGGTTGATAAAATAAAGTACCAGTAATACACTGGGATAATTGCTGGCCTTGTGCCAAAAGTAGAAACAGTTATTACAGGGTTGATAAAATAAAGTACCATTAATACACTGGGGTAATTTCTGGCCTTGTGCCAAAAGTGTATTACTGGTACTTTATTTTATCGCCCCTGTAATAAATGTTTCTACTTTTGGCACAAGGCCAGCAATTACCCCATTACATTACTGGTACTTTATTTTATCGACCCCGTAAGGATGAAATGCAAAGTTAACCTCAGCAGGATTTGAACTCAGATCATAAAGGGCCGTAACTCCGTGCTGCAAAGCAGGGCGTTTGACCCTCTACCGATACTGCCAATTCACTGATAATAATAATGAAATTATTGTGTACAGTGCTCAGGTGCAATACAACTCATCAAAGGTGTATGTATAGTACATAGAATAATGTACAAATGTCAGGAAAGTGAACAGTGTATGAGTCTTGATATACACACAGACACACACCATTATATAAAGACTATTGTATACACACTATTATATACACATACCATTTATATAATGATATACACACACACGTTTACAATATATATATATATATATATATATATATATATTTATATAACCAAAGATTAATATGGTTCATTGATTACTCAATGAATATAGTTTTACAATAGATTAAAAGCACTCTACAATGTCTTCATTTATTAATATTTTGAATAATATATTTATATATATATATACATTTATATATACACACACACACATTATATATATATATATATATATATATATATATATATATATAAATGGCATAGACATTACAATGCATACAATACAGCAGGGGAAACATGATAAGGGTCCCACTGATGATGTTGCAGTTGTGCAACGAAAGAACTTTCTTAGACTATATATATATATATATATATATAATTGTTTCTACTTTAGGCACAATTACCCAGTGCATTACTGGTACTTTATTTTATCGACCCCGTAAGGATGAAAGGCAAAGTCAACCTCGGTGGGATTTGAACTCAGATCGTAAAGGGACGTAACTATGCTGGAAAGCATGCCGTCCGACCCTCTACTGATACTGCCAACCCACCGCCACAAGAATAAATTTTCATTCAGTCCAGAATTAGCCGTCGAAACGGCTTGAGCTCAGCCGTCGGGGTCTTACTTGTTCCTATATATATATATATATATTTATATCTGTATTTTTCACCATTGATTGCCAAATAAATTAACTATGGAGATATAAAAGATACAGAAGTGAAAACCAACCAAACAGTGAGTGTGTTCTGTTATTATTTCTGGCAATATTATTACAACAATATGACCTTCCCCAAGTATAACAATATATATATATATATATATATATATATATATATATATATATATATATATATATATGGTTTAGTGGTTAGAGGATTGGGATTGTAATCGAAAGGTTGTGAGTTCAATTCTCAGACCGGGTGATGTGTTGCTTCCTTGAGCAAGACACTTTATTTCACATTGCTCCAGTTTACTCAGCTGTAGAAATGAGATGATAGGGACTGGAGTCCCTATCATTCCACTGCAAAGTGGTCGTGGAGGTGCCACGGCAAAAAAGCACCTAGCACTCACTGTAAATGAGGTTGGTGTTAGGAAGGGCATCCAGCTGTAGAAATCAAGCCAGAATCAGTTCCCGTCCCACCCTTGCAAGCAGGGAAAAGCGGACGTAAAATGATGATGATGATGATGATGATATACCCACACACAAATAAGACAATATGGTGTGATTTGAGGAAGGTTTGGCTGCTATTTCAACCATGTCGATTTCTATCACTGGTTACTAGATATATACATACATAAATATATATATATATACTCATTAATTCAATCACAATTAGAAAATTTCTTAGTTCTCATATTTTAATGTATATTTACCGATAAACAGGTAACATATGGTTAAATGACTTGCTACTAGGATATATATCACTTTTAATTATATTTTGTCTATAGATATCTATTTAAGGCTGTACATGGCTATGGTGTGACCACACTTAGAATTTGCAACACCAGTCTGGAACCCCTATCTTGCTCAGAACATTGACCGCCTGGAAACTGTTCAGAGACGTGCAACCAAGCGAATACCCTCCATCAGGCATCTACCATACTCTGAGAGCCTTGCTTCCCTCGGCATGGATACATTGAAGCTCCAACGCCTGGCAACTGACTTGGTAAACACCCACAAAATTGTTAACCATGTTGCCAACAACAACCCAGAGTGCCTTTTTGATTTCCATGTGTCTAACACACGTGGACATGCCCACAAAGTAAGAAAACAGCACAGCTCCCATGACTTTCGGAAACATTTTTTCACGCTCAGAGTTGCTGAAGCATGGAACAAACTACCTGCATCAGTTGTTAGCTGTCGAGACACTGCATCCTTTAAGGCCTCCATGGAACAAACTACCTGCATCAGTTGTTAGCTGTCAAGACACTGCAACCTTTAAAACCTCCATGGAACAAACTACCTGCATCAGTTGTTAGCTGTCGAGACACTGCATTCTTTAAAACCTCCATGGAACAAACTACCTGCATCAGTTGTTAGCTGTCGAGACACTGCATTCTTTAAGGCCTCCATGGAACAAACTACCTGCATCGGTTGTTAGCTGTCGAGACACTGCATCCTTTAAGGCTTCCATGGAACAAACTACCTGCATCAGTTGTTAGCTGTCGAGACACTGCATCCTTTAAGGCCTCCATGGAACAAACTACCTGCATCAGTTGTTAGCTGTCGAGACACTGCATCCTTTAAGGCCTCCATGCTTCCCGAGATCCGCCAACACTACAGCTAACACATACACACATGTACTTCCCTGACATTTGTGTATTATTCTATGTACTATACATACACCTTTGACGAGTTGTAGTGCACCTGAGCACTTTACACAATAATTTCATTATTATTTTATTATGTATATTGTGTGTATATATAAATATATATTTATATATATCTATATATAGTGAAATAAAATAACAAGAACGATTGGTTACTCCTTCATTATGTTTATTGGTTGGTGACGCGCGTTTTGCCACTGACCAGCTTAAGGTTCGATCTGTATCGATC
>OZ024766.1:11683128-11688128 GCA_964016885.1 Eledone cirrhosa | reverse complement strand
CAGCTCTGATACTATGGACATGTGGTTAGAATGTCTCAGGAAAGATTCTCTGAATTGAGAGATCACAGCTCTGATACTACAGACATGTGGTTAGAATGTCTCAGGAAAGAATCTTTGAATTGAGAGATCACAGCTCTGATACTATGGACATGTGGTTAGAATATCTCAGGAAAGATTCTCTGAATTGAGAGATCACAGCTGTGATACTATGGACATGTGGTTAGAATGTCTGAGGAAAGAATCTCTGAATTGAGAGATCACAGCTCTGATACTATGGACATGTGGTTAGAATGTCTCAGGAAAGAATCTCTGAATTGAGAGATCACAGCTCTGATACTATGGACATGTGGTTAGAATCTCTCAGGAAAGAATCGCTGGACAGAATTTAAGGGCAAAACCAACCAGCAGGTGACCCAAGGGTAGACCCCGGCACGATAGTTAGATAACATCCATGACCTTGGCTGGTCGCACTTGGGGATCAAGCTGGATCAGTTGGAGATAGTTGCTTCTGATGGGAGCCACTGGAAGGAGTTTTTGAGGGCTCTGCCCCCACAACCCTCCCAGGATTAAGTGGGAGAAGCTGCAATCTTAAGTACTGCCTCATAAAGTCGATGTTGTTAACGTTGTGGTGTTGTTAGGGTTGGTGTGGTGATGGTGGTAGTGTTGATGTGGTAGTGGTGTTATTGTTTGTGTTGTTGTTGTTATGGTGGTGTGGGGGTAGGTGTGGTGATGGTGGTAGTGTTGATGTGGTGGTGTTGTTGTTGTTGTGGTGGTGGTGGTGTTGTTGTTGTGGTGTTGCTGTTGTGGTGGTGGTGTTGTTGTGGTGGTGTTGTGGTGTTGTTGTTTGTGTTGTTGTTTTGGTGTGGCAATGGTGGTAGTGTTGATGTGGTGGTGTTGTTGTGGTGGTGGTGTTGTTTGTGTTGTTGTTATGATGGTGTGGGGGTTGGTGTGGTGATGGTGGTAGTGTTGATGTGGTGGTGTTGTTGTTATGGTGATGGTGGTTGTGTTGATGTGGAGGTGTTGTTGTTATGGTGATGGTGGTTGTGTTGATGTGGAGGTGTTGTTGTTGTTGTTGTGGTGTTGTTAGGGTTGGTGTGGTAATGGCGGTAGTGTTGATGTGGTAGTGGTGTTATTGTTTGTGTTGCTATTATGGTAGTGTGGGGGTTGGTGTGATAGCGTTGATGTGGTAGTGGTGTTGTGTTGATGGTGGTAGTGTTGATGTAGTGGTGGTGTGGTGTTGATGTAGTGGTGGTGTAGTAGTGTTGTTGTGTTGATGGTGGTAGTGTTGATATGGTGATGGTGTAGTGGTGTTGTTGTTACTGTTGTAGTGGTGGTAGTGGTGGTGGTGTGGTGGTGGTGTTACTGTTGTAGTAGTAGCAGTGGTGGTGTTACTGTTGTAGTGGTGGTGGTGTGTTACTGTTGTAGTGGTGGTGGTGCTACTGTTGTAGTAGTAGTAGTGGTGGCGTTACTGTTGTAGTAGTAGTGGTGGTGGTGTTACTGTTGTTGTAGTAGTAGTAGTAGTGGTGGTGGTGTTACTGTTGTTGTAGTAGTAGTAGTAGTAGTAGTAGTAGTGGTGTTACTGTTGTTGTAGTAGTAGTGGTGTTACTGTAGTAGTAGTAGTGTAGTGGTGGTGGTGTTACTGTAGTAGTAGTAGTAGTAGTAGTAGTAGTAGTGGTGGTGGTGGTGGTGTTACTGTAGTAGTAGTAGTAGTGGTGTTGGTGTTGTAGTGGTGGTGGTGTTACTGTTGTTGTAGTAGTAGTGGTGGTGTTACTGTAGTAGTAGTAGTAGTAGTAGTGGTGGTGTTACTGTTGTAGTGGTGGTGGTGTTACTGTAGTTGTTGTAGTGGTGGTGGTGTTACTGTTGTTGTAGTAGTAGTGGTGGTGTTACTGTAGTAGTAGTAGTAGTAGTGGTGGTGGTGGTGTTACTGTAGTAGTAGCAGTAGTAGTGGTGGTGGTGTTACTGTAGTAGTAGTAGTAGTGGTGTTGTTGGTGTTGTAGTGGTGGTGGTGTTACTGTTGTAGTAGTAGTAGTGCTGGTGTTACTGTTGTAGTTGTAGTAGTAGTGGTGGTGGTGGTGTTGGTGTTGTAGTAGTGGTGGTGTTACTGTTGTAGTAGTAGTAGTAGTAGTGGTGGTGGTGGTGGTGTTGGTGTTGTAGTAGTGGTGGTGTTACTGTTGTAGTAGTAGTGGTGGTGTTGGTGTTGTAGTGGTGGTGGTGTTACTGTTGTTGTAGTAGTAGTAGTGGTGGTGGTGGTGTTACTGTTGTAGTAGTAGTAGTGGTGTTACTGTTGTAGTAGTAGTAGTGGTGGTGGTGTTGGTGTTGTAGTAGTAGTGGTGGTGGTGGTGTTACTGTTGTAGTAGTAGTAGTAGTGGTGGTGGTGGTGTTGGTGTTGTAGCGGTGGTGGTGTTACTGTTGTAGTAGTAGTAGTAGTGGTGGTGGTGGTGTTGGTGTTGTAGCGGTGGTGGTGTTACTGTTGTAGTAGTAGTGGTGGTGGTGGTGTTACTGTTGTAGTAGTAGTAGTGGTGGTGGTGTTACTGTTGTAGTAGTAGTAGTGGTGTTGGTGTTGTAGTAGTGGTGGTGTTACTGTTGTAGTAGTAGTAGTAGTAGTAGTGGTGGTGGTGGTGGTGTTGGTGTTGTAGCGGTGGTGGTGTTACTGTTGTAGTGGTAGTGGTGGTGATGTTACTGTTGTAGTAGTAGTGGTGTTACTGTTGTAGTAGTAGTAGTGGTGGCGTTATTATTGTAGTGGTAGTGGTGGTGATGTTACTGTTGTAGTAGTAGTGGTGTTACTGTTGTAGTAGTAGTGGTGGTGTTACTGTTGTTGTAGTAGTAGTAGTAGTAGTAGTAGTAGTAGTAGTAGTAGTAGTAGTGGTGTTACTGTTGTAGTAGTAGTGGTGGTGGTGTTGATGTTGTAGTAGTAGTGGTGGTGTTGATGTAGTAGTAGTGGTGGTGGTGGTGGTGTTGATGTAGTAGTAGTGGTGGTGGTGGTGGTGGTGGTGGTGGTGTTGTTGTTGTTGTTGTAGTAGTGGTGGTGGTGGTGGTGGTGTTGATGTTATAGTAGTGGTGGTGGTGGTGGTGGTGTTACTGTTGTAGTAGTAGTAGTGGTGATGTTACTGTTGTAGTGTTGTTGTTATGTAAACATTTCTGTGTCAATGTGTCAAAAAATAAAACTAAAAATCTAATCATGTGACCTAGTCTCCTTACTGAACCACTTTACAGAAATACTGGCTTCTAGGTCAGTCTGCCTGCCTGCAGGTCAGTCTATCTGTCTGTTGGTCTGTTGGTCTGTCTGTCTGTCATTCTGTAGGTCTCTCTATCTGTCTGTAGGCCATTCTGTAGGTCAGTCTGTCTCTCTGTAGTGTAGGCCAGTCTGTCTGTCTATCTATCTGTAGATCAGTTTGTCTGTAGATCAGTCTGTCTGTCTATCTGTAGGCCAGTCAGTCTGTCTATCTGTCTATCTGTCTGTAGATCGGTCAGTCTGTCTGTCTGTTAGTCTGTCTGTCAGTCCATCAGTCTGTCTATCTGTCTGTAGATCAATCTGTCTGTCTGCCTGTAGGTCAGTCAGTCAGTCAGTCGGTCAGTCTGTCTCTCTGTAGGTCAGTCTGTCTATCTATTTGTCTGTCTGTAGGTCAGTCTGTCTGTCTGTAGGTCAGTCTATCTATCTGTCTGCCAGTCTGTCTATCTATCTGTCTGTCTGTAGGTCAGTCTGTCTATCTGTCTATCTATCTGTAGGTCAGTCTGTGTATCTATCTGTCTGTCTGTAGGTCAGTCTGTCTATCTGTAGGTCAGTCTGTCTATCTATCTGTCTGTCTGTCTGTAGGTCAGTCTGTCTATCTATCTGTCTGTCTGTAGGTCAGTCTGTCTATCTATCTGTAGGTCAGTTTGTCTATCTGTCTGTCTGTAGGTCAGTTTGTCTATCTGTCTATCTATCTGTAGGTCAGTCTGTCTATCTATCTGTCTGTCTGTAGGTCAGTTTGTCTATCTGTCTATCTATCTGTAGGTCAGTCTGTGTATCTATCTGTCTGTCTGTAGGTCAATCTATCTATCTGTCTTGCAGCATAGAGTTACATCCCTTTACATTCTGAGTTCATATCTCGCCGAGGTTAGCTTTGCATTTCATCCTCACAGGGGTATCGATGAAAAAAAAGTACCAGTAACACACTGGGGTTGCTTGAATCAACTTTCACCTCCCTTAAAATTGGTGTCCTTTTGCCTAAATCAGAAACCATTCTCTCCAAACACATTACAGAGTGTACTGGGTGTATTTTTCTGTAACACCAGGATTAGTGAGATTGTCAAGTCCTTAACTCAACACAACTAAAGACACCTCTCAACTCTACATTGTCTCCCAAACACATTGCAGAGTGTACTGGGTGTATTTTTATATAGCTCCAACACTAGTGAGAGCATCATGTCCTCTCGACTCTATATTGTCTCCCAAACACATTGCAGAGTGTACTGGGTGTATTTTTATATAGCTCCAACACTAGTGAGAGCATCATGTCCTCTCGACTCTATATTGTCTCCCAAACACATTGCAGAGTGTACTGGGTGTATTTTTATATAGCTCCAACACTAGTGAGAGCATCATGTCCTCTCGACTCTATATTGTCTCCCAAACACATTGCAGAGTGTACTGGGTGTATTTTTATATAGCTCCAACACTAGTGAGAGCATCATGTCCTCTCGACTCTACATTGTCTCCCAAACACATTGCAGAGTGTACTGGGTGTATTTTTATATAGCTCCAACACTAATGAGCATCATGTCCTTAACACAGCTAAACAACACTCGACTCTATATTGTCTCCAAAACACATTACAGGGTGTACTGGGTGTATTTTTCTGTAACAGCAAAACTAGTGAAGTTGTCAAGTCCTTAACACAACTAAAGACACCTCTTGACTCTATATTGTCTGCAATAACATTACAGAGTGTACTGGGTGTATTTTTCTATAGCTTCAGCACTAGTGAGATTGTGAAGTCCTTAACACAACACAACACAAC
>OZ024766.1:11665628-11670628 GCA_964016885.1 Eledone cirrhosa | reverse complement strand
GCGCCTTGGGGGGTCGCACACACCCCCGAAAAAAGTGTGCAACCCTTCTCCTCAGGAGCACAGAGAAGGGGTGCTCCCTTGGTCTTTCATCTTCCTCACCTATAGTCTGATGTAGAGTGAAGGCCCATTCACACGGGCCATTCTCGCCACTTTCACCCATCTTTCATAGAAACGGCTGGGGTGCAGCACCTCTCTCTCCATCCTGATCCTTCTTCCGAAATGATATCGGAAGAAACGGACCAGTTGTTGGCCAGAGAGAAAGGTGCCCGACCTCAGTCCTTTCAGACGCGTCCACCATACAACCTCTTTCGCCATGGCTATTACGCACAGAAACACCGCCTCTGCTTCATCTTTGAAGGGGGGAGGCGGCTTGATCATTACAATAGACTCGGTGGTCAACCGGATCGGTCCTACCCTTGACAGCAGTTGTTCGACATAGCCCCACAGATCGGCTACGCCCGAGCAGTGTACTAATGCGTGTGCAACGGTTTCCTCGTCGCACACGCATCTGGGACAGATCTTTTTGGCGGGGTCCCTACCCGGGCGCCCGTGTCTGTAGAGCCTTTCTCGAACGGGTAAAGCCCCTCGGTAGCACTGCCAGGCCAGGGACTTCTGGAAGTTGTCCATAGGTCCCGGGCTGAATGTCCTACCGAACAGGCTGGCCAGTTCGTCCTCCTCCATGTCTAGGGCTTCTCCGAGGGCGTCGTCGCACCTGCTGCGTACCAGCCCTCTATAGAATGTTGCGGTGGAGTCTCCACTGATAACCGGATCCGCCTGCCAGAGGGCGGTGAGCGCCTGGGCACACTCAGTGTGCCAGGCGCCCAGTTTTCTCGGTCTTTGCTTGACCCAGGATTGCAGCTTGGTGAGTGAGATGAGTCTGGGAAAGGTTCGTCTCACAAACGAGGCCCACACCGGTTGTCCGGTGAGGAATACGTAGAGGTGCCGTAGCCTTAATGCGTGTTTACACATCATTAGCCACGGCATCCCCAGCCCTCCTTTCGAAGGGTGTTGACAGCAGATGGATCTCCTCACCATAGGAGCCCGCCTCTTCCAAAGGAATTGGAAGAGCGCGCGCTCCATCTTGGTGAGGGTTTCCCTTGGGCAGGGCACTACGGTCAGGCGGTAGTAGATGACGGACGCTATGTAGGTGTTCGCCACCTCCGCCCGACCTTTCAGGGATAGTTTGCAACTGGCCCACTTCTGGGTCAGTGCAAACACCCTGTTCGTAACCTCCGCCCAGTTTTTCTCCACCTGGAGGTCCGGTCCGAACCAGACCCCGAGCAACTTCACCGGGCCCTCCGTCCAGCGTCCGACGACGCTATCGGAGGGCATCGGTCTGCCCCTCCACGTGCCGAGTTGCAAACCGATCGACTTGTCCCGGTTCAGCTTAGCCCCTGTAAACCTTTCGTACTCCTCCAGTAAGGTGCCGACCGCCTCGATTTCGGAGGCCGTCGACACCATTACTGTCACGTCATCGGCGTAGGCCGACACCGCTTTCCGCAATCCCGGTTCCAAAGGGATGCCCTGCAACAACTCCAACTTCCGCAGTAGTGGCTCGAGAGTCAAGACATACAGAAGGGAGGAGAGAGGGCACCCTTGTCGGATGGACCGCGCGATTTTGAACGGCTCCGAAAGGTAGCCGTTCACCTTGACCCTAGAGCAGATGCGGCTGCTGTGCATAGCAGTGATCCAGCCCCTGAAAACGGGTCCGAAGCCTGCCGCCGCTAGCACCGCATCCAGGTAACCATGGTCGACCCTATCGAACGCCTTAGATTGATCCAAGTTGATCAGAGCCCCACCAAAGCCGGGTTCGTTCCCAACCCTCTCTATGATGTATCGCATGAGGTGGAGGTTGTCATGGATGGACCTGGACGGGATAGCGCATGTCTGCGCATCTCCCACCAGGTTGCCCACGACAAGCGCCAACCTCTTTGCTAGCACCTTGGCCAAAATCTGTAACTCTGTATTTAGCAGTGTTATGGGCCTGAAGTTACTTATTTCGTCCCCCTTGTTCTCGTCCTTCCTCACTAGCGTGACTACGCCCTTGGTCACAGTACAGGGAATTCTCCCGTTCTGTTGCCAGTTGCAGTAGACCGCCTCGAGGAGATCGGGGAACAAGTCCGGCATAGCTAGATATAATTCGTAAGGAAGACCATCGAGACCCGGGGATTTGCGTTTGCCGCATTGGCTCAGCACGTCCTCTATCTCAGCGGCCGAAATCGGCTCCTCGCAGGACTTCGCCTCCCTGTCCGAGAGGCGCGGCAGGCCGTCGAGGTATGGACCGAAGTCCACGTTCCCAACCGGCTCCCCGCCCCTCCCGAACAGTCGGGCAAAGTGCCTTTGAAAGGCCTCACACATCTGCTTAGGCTCAAGAATCGCCCGTCCATCCAGGTCTCGCAAAGACCGGATGGTGGATTTAGTTCCACTGTTGGCCTCTGTCACGCGGGCCCAGCTAACAGCTTTGGTCCCCTCGTTCCCTAGAGCACGTATTTTACTTCGGACAACGCAGCCTTCGTGCTTCGCGTCGAAAAACTGGCTCAAAGCCGTTCTCGACGCTAGCACTCTGGCCACGTCGCCGCTTCTAATTGCCTCTTCTACTCTATCTATTAGCTCCCTTTCCTTCCTATTCCTATCTGCAGCTAGAACCTTACTAGATAGATAGATAGATAGATGGACAGATAGATAGATGGACACTGCCATTGTCAAGGTTTCAATAATACTTAGCTTTCTTTGAAGAGTCAATCAATCACTGCTATTGAGCTGTTATTGATTTGTATTGATGTGGACAACACAAAGAGTTGTGGTAGTTATTTCTTACTCAAGGTTATTTGATAAAATACACCCAGTACACTCTGAAAAGCGTTAGCGGGGTTGGCATGATAAACTTCACCGAGTACACTCGGTAAAGTATTAGAGGTTCTGGATAAAATACACCCAGTACACTCTGTAAAGTGGTAGTGTTGGTGTCATGATATAATACACCCAGTACACTCTGTAAAGTGGTAGTGTTGGTGTCATGATATAATACACCCAGTACACTCTGTAAAGTGGTAGTGTTGGTGTCATGATAAAATACACCCAGTACACTCTGTTAAGTAGTAGTGTCAGTGTCATGATATAATACGCCCAGTACACTCTGTAAAAGGTAGTGTTAGTGTCATGATAAAATACACCCAGTACACTCTGTAAAGTGGTAGTGTTGGTGTCATAATAAAATACACCCAGTACACTCTGTAAAGTGGTAGTGTTGGTGTCATAATAAAATACACCCAGTACACTCTGTTAAGTAGTAGTGTTGGTGTCATGATAAAATACACCCAGTACACTCTGTAAAGTATTAAAAGTGTTGGCATGATAAAATACACCTGGTACACTCTGTAAAGTGATAGTGTAGGTACGACAATAAAAAGCAGCCCCAATACACAATGTAAATTAGGAAGGGCATCCAGCTGAGGAAACCAAGCCAAAATCAGTTCTGTATGAGCAAGACCTGGTCACCCAGCCTGGCATTGCCCACAACAGGACAACCCGTCTAACCCATGCTAGCGTGGAAGAATGAACATAAAATGGTGATGATGATGATATATATATATATATATATATATATATATATAATAATAATAGTTTCTACTTTAGGCAGAAGGCCAGCAATTATCCCAGTGTATTACTGGTACTTTATTTTATCGACCCCGTAAGAATGAAAGGCAAAGTTAACCTCGGCGGGATTTGAACTCAGATTATAAAGGGAGGTAACTCTATGCTTCAAAGCATGGCATCCGACCCTCTACCGATACTGCCAATCCACTGCCTAATAGTAATAATAAAGGTGAAGACTAAAATCCGTTAAGGGTGAAAGCAGCGATTCTTTGCTTAAACTTTAATCTGTTCTTATAATATATATATATATGTGTTTGTGTTTATATTGTATCTGTATTATTTTTGACCGTTGGTCAGTCAATGGCAACATTGAGGACCGAGTAAGTTAGATTACCGATATAAAAGATACAGAAGCGAGAAGCGAAAACCAACCAAACAGTGAGTGTGTTCTGTTATTAATTCTGGCAATATTACATAAATATGACCCTCCCCAAGTATAACAATATTTGTTTCGACACACGATTTCATATCAAAAACCTCGCAAAACTAATTCATCGCCGCTATAATATATATATATATATATATATATTTAGGTTTGTTGGTTCACCACTGGAGAGAACTGGTCATTCCGTATGGTCAACCTTGATGTAATATTAGGGAGAGCACTCGACGTAATGCAACTCAACCGTCTTCGTTTGTGTAGTTGGTGGTGCGAGTACGGAGTTAATTATTATAAAATAACAGGGGACTGGACTGGTGTAATTCCTTGAAAGGTTTATTATACTATGAACATTTCAATGACCGGGTTCCGTATGAATCCGGTGACATCATCAGGTATTCGAAATATAACAAAGGAATATAATCCATGGGGCCGAAAAGGCAGAGAGACAAGAAGGCGGCCACACATTTAGCAGTTTCTAGTTCGGTTAACTGCCTTCAATATATATATAGGAAAAAGTATGACCCCGACGGCAGAGCTCAAGCCGTTTCGACGGCTATTTCTAGTCCAGAAATAGCCGTCGAAACGGCTTGAGCTCTGCCGTCGGGTCATACTTTTTCCTATTTCCCACTCTACTACCCTAAGTATTGAATACTCTGGTGTGTTATGGTCAATCTGGTTCCTTACCACAATTCCTTTGTTATATATATATATATATATATATATATATATAGTAATAATAATAAATTTGAAGACTAAAATCCAAAGAGGGTTCGATAAGGGTAAATATATATCAAATATATAAGAACCGTAGAGCAAATATTTATTAAAATAACAGATTAAAGTTTAAGCAAAGTTTCAGAAGATCCCGTTAAGGGTGAAAGCAGCGATTCTTTGCTTAAACTTTAATCTGTTATTTTAATAAATAAATATATATCTATCTATCTAAGGCGGGTAAAATTCC
>OZ024766.1:11660628-11663128 GCA_964016885.1 Eledone cirrhosa | reverse complement strand
GTCAGGGACATAAGAGAGTGTTTAGTAGGGGGTGTATATATATATATATATATAGAGAGAGAGAGAGAGAGAGAGAGAGAGAGAGAGAGAGAGAGAGAGAGAGAGAGAGAGAGAGAGAGATTTTGAGTATATGTTGGTTGTTCCTCAGTGAAACAACAACCCAACCAGGAACTGGGCATATCAGAGTATTGACAAAATTATACACCTCAACAACATATGTACTTGTCTATACCACACTAATTCGGACTGCCTGAAGAGGACACAGCCAAAGATGGCTGTCACTGAAATATATATAGCAGTAATAAACGAAGCTATATTTTAATCATTTGACTTATTATTTAACTTTATTTTATATATATATATATATATATATATATATATATATATATATATATATATATATATTTATATACATATGTAAAAGGTAAACAGAAATAACAACACAATCGGTACAGTATATGGAAGGTATATATTAGGTTAACGCTTGAAATAGCAGGAAGAGGGTCTTAACGTTTCGGATGCTAGTCCTTCATCAGAAGAAAGAATGAGAAATAAGATAGATTGAGGGGACGGGCGGGGTGGAATTGGAAAATATGTCTTTAGATAAAAATAACAGGTCCATTCATGTTGACATCTCTTGCAAAAGTCATATATATAGTAATTGTTTCTACGTTTGGCACAAGGCCAGCAATTACCCAGTGTATTACTGGTACTTTATGTTATCGACCCCGTAAGGGTGAAAGGCAAAGTCAACCTCGGCGGAATTTGAAATAAAGTGTCTTGCTCAAGGAAACAACACATCACCCGGTGAGATTTGAACTCACAACCTTTCGATTGCAAGGCCAATGTTCTAACCACTAAGCCATGTGCCTCCATATATATATATATATATATTTAGGTTTGTTGGTTCACCACTGGATAGAACTGGTCATTCCGTATAGTCAACCTTGAACATTTCAATGACCGGGTTCAGTATGAATCCTGTGACATCATTAGGTATTCATCATTAGGGAGAGCACTCGACGTAAACTGGAGCAATGTGAAATAAAGTGTCTTGCTCAAGGAAACAACACATCACCCGGTCTGAGATTTGAACTCACAACCTTTCGATTGCAAGGCCAATGCTCTAACCACTAAGACATGTGCCTCCATATATATATATATATATTTATTTATTTAGGTTTGTTGGATAGAACTGGTCATTCCGTATGGTCAACCCTGATGTAATATTAGGGAGAGTACTCGACGTAATGCAACTCACCCCTCTTCATTTGTGTAGTTGGTGGTGCGAGTACGGAGTTAATTATTATAAAATAACAGGAGGCTGGACTGGTGTAATTCCTTGAAAGGTTTATTATACTATGAACATTTCAATGACCGGGTTCAGTATGAATCCTGTGACATCATCAGGTATTCAAAATATAACAGACAAAATCCATGGACCGAACATTTAGCAACTTCTAACCCGGTCGGCCGCCCTCCTGTCTCTGATTTTCAGCCCCATGGATTTTATCTGTTATATTTCTTTGTTATATTTCGAATACCTGATGATGTCACCGGATTCATACTGAACCCGGTCATATATATATATATATATATATATATATATATATATATATATATAAACAGCCTTCTAATGAATATTGACCTGTACAGGTAATCAAAGTGTCTATACATATTTATAATGAAAGACACTTGTCCACTGTTGTCAGTTTTGAAAATAATAACAAATTTGGAGGGATTTAGAAATATAACTAACTTTTTTATTATTAAGCTGGTGTTTGGAACATAACTTAACAAAGGTTCTTACATTAATTTATGATGGACAGTTTTTAGATGAAATAAACACTTTATATTCTTTAAAATAATAACACTGTACCTTAATAATTTTGACAGTATTAAAGAATTTGGAGGGATTTAGTATTTACAGAAAATTATGATAGATGTTCTTTAGATAAATATAAACACTATCATAGAACCTGGAGTGTTTGGAACATAACTTAACAAAGGTTCTTACATAAAATTATGATGGAAGGTTTTTAGATAAATATAAACAGTCATAGAACCTGGGGTGTTTGGAATATAACTTAACAAAGGTTCTTACATAAAATTATGATGGAAGGTTTTTAGGTAAATATAAACACTTTAAAACAAACAGCTTTGTATCATAGAACCAGCGGTGTTTGGAACATAACTTAACAAATGTTCCTACACAAGATTAAAATGGAAAATTTCGAGATAAATATAAGCACTTTAAAACAATTTTATATCATAGAAACAGGGGTTTTTGGAACATAACTTAAAAGTTCTTACACAAAATTATGATGGAAGGTTTTTAGATAAATATAAACACTTTAAAACAAAAAGTTTTGTATCATAGAACCAGGGGTGTTTGGAACATAACTTAACAAAGGTTCGTACATAAAATTATGATGGAAGGTTTCTAGATAAATATAAACACTCTAACCCTTTAGCCTTTAAACCAGCCATATCCAGCCAA
>OZ024766.1:11645628-11653128 GCA_964016885.1 Eledone cirrhosa | reverse complement strand
CGTCGGCAGTAGTGAAAGTTGAGCCCTTAGACTAATAGCTGTGTACGCCCCTTTTTGGGCAGCGCGGCCGGAATACTTCCAACGTCTGGAAACTTTTCTGGGAACGTCCCGCTCCTTGCTTTTAGTGGGGGACTGGAATGGTATCCTGGATGCACGTTGGGACTATGTAGGGGCATGTGCCAATAGAGGGGGGGTGTAAAAGCCTCAAAAGGTTAATCGGCCGATTTGACCTGGCCGATAGATATCGACTAGATTTTCCGACTGTACCACTATGGACGTGGACCAATCGCAGTGGAACATCTAGGTCGTACCTAGATAGGGTCCTAGTTAGAGAGAACGATAGGGACACATTTAGCTGTCCAAAAATGTTCATGGTTGACTATTCGGATCACAAGTTAGTGACCTGCATAGCCAACCTTGATAGAACCCATAGACAGGGACCCGGTTACTGGAAGCTGAACTTGTCCTTACCGAGAAGCAAAGCTTACAGTAAACGGATTAGCACGTTAGTCAAGCAGAGTTTGACAGGGACAATTGTCAACAACAGGTGGTGGAGCTCTCTTAAGAGAGCAATTAGAATAGAATCGATAGGTTTTAGTCAGGAATTAGCAAGGGATAGGAACAAGACGGAAAGGGAATTAGTAGATAGAGTAGAAGAGGCGATTAGGAGTGGCAATGTAGCCGGCGTGCTGGCATCAAGAATGGCCTTAGACCAGTTCTTTGAGGTGAAGCATGAAGGCTGCGTTGTCAGGAGTAAAATACGTGCTCTGGGTAATGAGGGAGCCAAAGCTGTAAGCTGGGCCCGAGTGACAGAGGCAAAAAGTGGGAACAAGTCCACGATTCGGTCTTTGAAGGACCAGGATGGGCGTGTGATCCTTGAACCTGGGCAGATGTGTGTGGCCTTTCAGCGGCACTTTGCACGACTGTTCGAGAGGGGCGGCGCGCCGGGTGAGACTATGGATTTCAATCCATACCTCGACGGTCTGCCGCGCCTCTCGGACGCGGAGGCGAAGTCCTGCGAAAGGACGATTTCAGCTGCTGAGATAGGGGCGGCGCTGAGCCAATGCGGCAAACGCAAATCCCCGGGTCTCGATGGTCTACCATACGAGCTATATGTAGCGATGCCGGACTTGTTCTCCGATATCCTCGAAGCGGTCTACTGCAACTGGCAGCAGAACGGGAGAATTCCCAGTTCTGTGACCAAGGGCGTAGTTACGCTGGTGAGGAAGGATGAGAACAAGGGGGATGACATAAGTAACTTCAGGCCCATAACTCTGCTAAATACAGAGTTAAAGATTTTGGCCAAGGTGTTAGCGAAGAGGTTGGCGCTTGTCGTTGGAAACCTGGTGGGAGAAGCGCAGACATGCGCAATCCCGTCCAGGTCCATTCACGACAATCTCCACCTTATGCGATACATCATAGAGAGGGTAGGGAATGAACCCGGCTTTGGTGGGGCCCTGATCAACTTGGATCAATCTAAAGCTTTCGATAGGGTTGACCATCGTTACCTGGATGCGGTGCTCGCGGCGGCAGGCTTCGGACCCGTTTTCAGGGGTTGGATTGCTGCGATGCACAGCAGCAACGTCTGCTCAAGGGTCAAGGTGAACGGCCACCTCTCGGAGCCGTTCCAAATCATGCGATCCATCCGACAGGGATGCCCTCTCTCCTCCCTACTGTATGTGCTGGCTCTTGAGCCACTACTGCGGAAGTTGGAGCGGTTGCAGGGCATCCCTTTGGAACCGGGATTGCAGAAAGCGGCGTCGGCCTACGCCGATGACGTGACAGTAATGGTGTCGAAAACCTCGCAAATCGGTGAGATCGGCACCTTACTGGAGGAATATGAAAGGTTTACAGGAGCCAAGCTGAACCGGGACAAGTCCGTCGGTTTGCAACTCGGAACATGGAGAGGCAAACCGATGCCCTCCAACGACGTCGTCGGACGCTGGACGGAGGGCCCGGTGAAGCTGCTTGGGGTCTGGTTCGGACCAGACCTCCAGGTGGAGAAAAACTGGAACGAGGTAACGGCCAGGGTGTTTGCACTCACCCAGAAGTGGGCCCAGTGCAAACTATCCCTGAAAGGTCGAGCGGAGGTGGCGAATACTTATATAGCATCCGTCATCTACTACCGCCTGACCGTCGTGCCTTGCCCAGTGAAAAGACTCGCCAAAATGGAGTGCGCGCTGTTCCAATTTCTTTGGAACAAGCGGACCCCTTTGGTGAGGAGATCCATCTGCTGTCAACACCCTTCGAAAGGAGGGCTGGGGATGCCGTGGCTACAGATGCGTAAACACGCATTAAGGCTACGGCACCTCCAGGTATTCCTCACCGGTCAACCGGTGTGGGCCCCGTTTGTGAGGCGAGCCTTTCCCAGACTCGTCTCGCTCACCGAGCTGCAATCCTGGGTCAAGCAAAGACCGAGAAAAGTGGGCGACTGGCACATTGAATGTGCCCAGGCGCTCACGGCCCTCTGGAAAGCGGACCCGGCAATCAGTGGAGACTCCACCTCGACATTCTATAGAGGGTTGGTACGCAGCAGGTGCGACGATGCTCTCGGAGAAGCTCTAGGCATGGAGGAAGATGAACTGGCCAGTCTGTTCGGTAGGACGTTTGGCCCTGGACCGATGGACAACTTCCAAAAGTCCCTGGCTTGGCAGTGCTACCGAGGGGCTCTACCCGTTCGAGACAAGCTCCACAGGCATGGGAGCCTGGGTAGAGATCCTTTGAATAAGATCTGTCCGAGATGCGTGCATGATGACGAAACCGTTGCGCACGCATTCGTACACTGCCCAGGCATTGCTGACCTGTGGGGCTATGTGGAACGACTACTGTCGAGGGTGGGACCAATCCGGTTGACCACCGAGTCCATTGTCACGATCAAACCGCCTCCCCCTTTCAAAAACGAAGGAGAGGCGGTTTTTCTCTGTGTGGTAGCCATGGCTAAAGAAGTTGTATGGTGGACGAGGCTGAAAGGGCTGAGGTCAGACACCTTTCTCTCCGGCCAACAACTGGTCCCCTTTTTCAAATACCATTTTAAAAGAAGGATCAGAATGGAGAGAGAGGTGCTCTACCCCAGCAAGTTTTATGAAAGGTGGGTGAAAGTAGGGAGAATGGCCAGAGTGAATGGGTCTTCTCTCTATATCAGCCTGTAGGTGAAAGAAGAGGAAAAAGAGGAGACGAGGGAAGCACCTACTCTTTGTGCTCCTGAGGAGAAGGGTTACACATTTTTTCCGGGGTGTGTGCGACCCATGTTAATGCCCCCTCCCTATTGAGGACTTCGTTTGTTGTTGTTATTTCATTGTTATATTTTTGTACTCGTTAATTATATGTAAACTTCCCCCCTTGTATCTGTCCCTACCTTTTGTGCCCTAGTGGCAAATAAAGAAACCACTCTATATATACTATTGTATTGTCACAGTTAAGGCTTTACCTCACATAATATCTCACATAACATTTACATTACTCTATATATACTATTGTATTGTCACAGTAAAGTCTTTACCTCACATAATATCTCACATAACATTTACATTACTCTATATATACTATTGTATTTTCACAGTAAAGGCTTTACCTCACATAATATCTCACATAACATTTACATTACTCTATATATACTATTGTATTGTCACAGTAAAGGCTTTACCTCACATAATATCTCACATAACATTTACATTACTCTATATATACTATTGTATTGTCACAGTAAAGTCTTTACCTCACATAATATCTCACATAGCATTTACATTACTCTATATATACTATTGTATTTTCATGGTAAAGGCTTTACCTCACATAATATCTCACATAACATTTACATTACTCTATATATACTATTGTATTGTCACACTAAAGGCTTTACCTCACATAATATCTCACATAGCATTTACATTACTCTATATATACTATTGTATTTTCATGGTAAAGGCTTTACCTCACATAATATCTCACATAACATTTACATTACTCTATATATACTATTGTATTTTCACAGTAAAGGCTTTACCTCACATAATATCTCACATAATATCGAATCTATGAGATTTTGAAAGTATTTATTTTGAGAACAATACCTTAACATTAGTTTGAGTGACCACTTACAGCCAGATTCAACAGAAAAAGGTAGAGAATTCTGGCCGGTTTGAACATTAAAGGGTTAAAACCCTTTTATAACCAATGATTTGGAAGGGGTTTATTAACCATTTAGCATGTAAACCAGCCGTATTCGGCGTGTGGCTGAGTGGTTAGAGAATTGGATCCGCAGTCTTGATGTTGTGAGTTTGATTCCTGGACTAGGTGATGTGTTATGTCCTTGAGCAAGACACTTTATTTCACGTTGCCCCTTCTACCTGGAGATGTGACCGATAGATAGTATTAGCAAATGGAAAGACCAATGGAAACATTGTTTCCTCGGTCCGATTTGACTAAAGTCGATCGTTCCTTTTCTGTACAAACCGGCAGTAACCGGCCGCTCATACTGATGTTAAGGTATTGTTCTCAAAATAAATGATTCTACTTTTTGGCACAAGGCCGGCAATTACCCAGTACATGACCGGTACTTTATTTTATCGACCCCGTAAGGATGAAAGGCAAAGTTAACCTCGACAGGATTTGAACTCAAACCGTAAAGGGACGTAACTATGCTAGAAAGCATGGGGTCCAACGCTCTACCGATACTGCCAATTCACCGCCCTTATCAAAATAAATGATATCAAAATCTCATAGATGCGATATTATGTGAGATAAAGTAGGGTGTAGAGGCAGAGAAGTGCAATGTAAGGGGGAGGGTGGGGCCGGTGTAGTAGTGTGATGCTGCAAAATTTCAGATTTTACAATATTAAAATCTTTAAGAGGATTAAATATTCCAATTTTCTCTGTATGTGTATTTCATCTTAATTAATTAATAAATTAATTAATTAATTTCTAAATATATAGCTGTATAAAAAAGTGCAGGGCGATAAAAATTGATGGAAGTTACGGAGTAGGTAGACCCAGAAAAACCTGGGATGATTTGATAAATTCCGACCTTGCACACTTGCACCTCTCTAAGACAATGTCACTGGACCGAGATCTTTGGCGCTACGCAGTAATACAGAAGACCCACCTTGCCTATGTGCAAAGCAAAACCTAGTCAGTAGGCACCCCTTAATCAAATATACACCCCAATCCACTACCCCGTCCTCCCACTCCCACCAACACCACCCTTTCTCTATAAAGTTATGTTGGTAGCACAACATCCAGTCCAAACTAATGTGGTCGTGTAGGTGTCACGACAAAAAAACACACAGTCACACTGTAATATGGCCTTGTAGGTAACACTGTAAAAAGCTCCCAGCCCACACTGTAAGGTGGTCATGTAGGTAACACGGTATAAAAGCTCCCAGCCCACACTGTAAAGTAGTCATAAAGGAGACACGGTATAAAGGCTCCCAGTCCACACTGTAAAGTGGTCATGTAGGAGACACGGTATAAAGGCTCCCAGTCCACACTGTAAAGTAGTCATAAAGGAGACACGGTATAAAGGCTCCCAGTCCACACTGTAAAGTAGTCATAAAGGAGACACGGTATAAAGGCTCCCAGTCCACACTGTAAAATAGTCATAAAGGAGACACGGTATAAAGGCTCTCAGTTCACACTGTAAAGTGGTCATGTAGGAGACACAGTAAAAAGGCTCCCAGTCCACACTGTAAAGTGGTCATAAAGGAGACACGGTATAAAGGCTCCCAGTCCACACTGTAAAGTGGTCATGTAGGAGACACGGTATAAAGGCTCCCAGTCCACACTGTAAAGTAGTCATAAAGGAGACACGGTATAAAGGCTCCCAGTCCACACTGTAAAGTAGTCATAAAGGAGACACGGTATAAAGGCTCCCAGTCCACACTGTAAAATAGTCATAAAGGAGACACGGTATAAAGGCTCTCAGTTCACACTGTAAAGTGGTCATGTAGGAGACACAGTAAAAAGGCTCCCAGTCCACACTGTAAAGTGGTCATAAAGGAGACACGGTATAAAGGCTCCCAGTCCACACTGTAAAATAGTCATAAAGGAGACACGGTATAAAGGCTCTCAGTTCACACTGTAAAGTGGTCATGTAGGAGACACAGTAAAAAGGCTCCCAGTCCACACTGTAAAGTAGTCATAAAGGAGACACGGTATAAAGGCTCCCAGTCCACACTGTAAAATAGTCATAAAGGAGACACGGTATAAAGGCTCCCAGTCCACACTGTAAAGTGGTAGTGTAGGAGACACAGTAAAAAGGCTCCCAGTCCACACTGTAAAGTAGTCATAAAGGAGACACGGTATAAAGGCTCTCAGTTCACACTGTAAAGTGGTCATGTAGGAGACACAGTAAAAAGGCTCCCAGTCCACACTGTAAAGTGGTCATAAAGGAGACACGGTATAAAGGCTCCCAGTCCACACTGTAAAATAGTCATAAAGGAGACACGGTATAAAGGCTCTCAGTTCACACTGTAAAGTGGTCATGTAGGAGACACAGTAAAAAGGCTCCCAGTCCACACTGTAAAGTAGTCATAAAGGAGACACGGTATAAAGGCTCCCAGTCCACACTGTAAAATAGTCATAAAGGAGACACGGTATAAAGGCTCTCAGTTCACACTGTAAAGTGGTCATGTAGGAGACACAGTAAAAAGGTTCCCAGTCCACACTGTAATGTGGTCATGTACGAGACACAGTAAAAAGGCTCCCAGTCCACACTGTAAAGTGGTCATGTAGGTAACACGGTATAAAGGCTCCCAGTCCACACTGTAAAGTGGTAGTGTAGGAGACACAGTAAAAAGGCTCCCAGTCCACACTGTAAAGTGGTAGTGTAGGAGACACAGTAAAAAGGCTCCCAGTCCACGGTGTAAAGTGGTAGTGTAGGAGACAATGTAAAAAGGCTCCCAGTCCACACTGTAAAGTGGTAGTGTAGGAGACAATGTAAAAAGGCTCCCAGTCCACACTGTAAAGTGGTCGTGTAGGAGACACAGTAAAAAGGCTCCCAGTCCACACTGTAAAGTGGTCGTGTAGGAGACACAGTAAAAAGGCTCCCAGTCCACACTGTAAAGTGGTCGTGTAGGAGACACAGTAAAAAGGCTCCCAGTCCACACTGTAAGGTGGTCGTGTAGGAGACACAGTAAAAAGGCTCCCAGTCCACACTGTAAAGTGGTAGTCTAGGAGACACAGTAAAAAGGCTCCCAGTCCACACTGTAAAGTAGTCATGTAGGAGACACGGTATAAAGGCTCTCAGTCCACACTGTAAATGTGGTTGGTGTTAGGAAAGGCATCCAGCCATAGAAAACCTGCCAGATAGTCATATACGAGCAAGACACGGTCACCCGACCAATCTTGCCTCAAGTGGGACAAACCCGTCCAACCCATGCTAGCGTGGAAGATGGACGTTAAATGATGATGATGATGATGATATATACAAACACAAATTAAATTGTAACACCCCCTCCTGTCTCTGAAGGTAGTTAACTAGAGAAGAATTTCAAACATCAGGAT
>OZ024766.1:11635628-11640628 GCA_964016885.1 Eledone cirrhosa | reverse complement strand
AGGGTTGAGATTGGAGGTCTCTCTCTCTCTCTCCCCAAGTGGTCCCTAACAAAAAAAAAAACCCCAAAATAACAGAGGGGTTGGGATTGTTCAAACAAGCTGTAACCGGTCGCTCATACTGATGTTAAGGTATTGTTCTCAAAATAAATATCAAAATCTCATAGATTCGATATCATGTGAGATAATTATGTGAGATAAAGCTTTTACCATGAAAATACAATAGTATATATAGAGTAATGTAAATGTTATGTGAGATATTATGTGAGGTAAAGCCTTTACTGTGAAAATACAATAGTATATATAGAGTAATGTAAATGTTATGTGAGATATTATGTGAGGTAAAGCCTTTACTGTGACAATACAATAGTATATATAGAGTAATGTAAATGTTATGTGAGATATGATGTGAGGTAAAGCCTTTACTGTGAAAATACAATAGTATATATAGAGTAATGTAAATGTTATGTGAGATATTATGTGAGGTAAAGCCTTTACTGTGAAAATACAATAGTATATATAGAGTAATGTAAATGTTATGTGAGATATTATGTGAGGTAAAGCCTTTACTGTGAAAATACAATAGTATATATAGAGTAATGTAAATGTTATGTGAGATATTATGTGAGGTAAAGCCTTTACTGTGAAAATACAATAGTATATATAGAGTAATGTAAATGTTATGTGAGATATTATGTGAGGTAAAGCCTTTACTGTAACAATACAATAGTATATATAGAGTAATGTAAATGTTATGTGAGATATTATGTGAGGTAAAGCCTTTACTGTGAAAATACAATAGTATATATAGAGTAATGTAAATGTTATGTGAGATATTATGTGAGGTAAAGCCTTTACTGTGAAAATACAATAGTATATATAGAGTAATGTAAATGTTATGTGAGATATGATGTGAGGTAAAGCCTTTACTGTGAAAATACAATAGTATATATAGAGTAATGTAAATGTTATGTGAGATATTATGTGAGGTAAAGCCTTTACTGTGAAAATACAATAGTATATATAGAGTAATGTAAATGTTATGTGAGATATGATGTGAGGTAAAGCCTTTACTGTGAAAATACAATAGTATATATAGAGTAATGTAAATGTTATGTGAGATATTATGTGAGGTAAAGCCTTTACTGTGACAATACAATAGTATATATAGAGTAATGTAAATGTTATGTGAGGTATTATGTGAAGTAAAGCCTTTACTGTGAAAATACAATAGTATATATAGAGTAATGTAAATGTTATGTGAGATATGATGTGAGGTAAAGCCTTTACTGTGAAAATACAATAGTATATATAGAGTAATGTAAATGTTATGTGAGATATTATGTGAGGTAAAGCCTTTACTGTGAAAATACAATAGTATATATAGAGTAATGTAAATGTCATGTGAGATATGATGTGAGGTAAAGCCTTTACTGTGAAAATACAATAGTATATATAGAGTAATGTAAATGGTAAATGGTTAAGTTATGTTCCAAACACCGCTAATTCTATGACTATGATATAAAACTGTATATTTTAAAGTGTTTATATTTATATCTGCCTGCCTGTCAGTCTATGTGTCTGTCTGTCTGTCTGTCTGTCAGTCTATGTGTCAGTCTGTCTGTCTGTCTGTCACCTAAGCAACTGCAGTGTTTTTTTTTTTCTATTATCCCCGCCCCACCTCACTTTCTCTGACTCAGATAGACACTCCATTTGATCCGACCAACCCACCACTACCCTACCCCAGACTCATGGACCCTTCCTCTCCCCCCACGGCTATAATTACTACTGCAACTACTGCAGCAGAGACCCTCAGTTAAAACAACCTTAATTGCCTGAGAGTGACAACAAAAGGAGTCTTTCTCCCTACCACAGGGAGCAGTACTCCGCCCCACCCCGGCTGTTTTGATGTCTAACTGTGAGAAGTACGATGCAGCATGGTGCTAAGAAACATGGCCAGTGAATATATGCATATATATGTATGTGTGTGTATATATATATATATATATATATATATATATATATATATATATTTATATATATATATATATACATAAATACATGCACATATATATACATATATAAATACATACACATATATTTACATATATACATATGCATATATACATATATATACATATATACATTTACATATATATATATACACACATATACATACATATACAATATACATATATATATATATACACATATACATATATATAAATGGAGGCACATGGCTTAGTGGTTAGAGCATTGGCCTTGCAATCGAAAGGTTGTGAGTTCAATTCTCAGACCGGGTGATGTGTTGTTTCCTTGAGCAAGACACTTTATTTCACATTCCTCCAGTTTACTCAGCTGTAGGAATGAGATGATAGGGACTGGGGTCCCTGTCATTCCACTGTAAAGTGGTCGTGGAGGTGCCACGGCAAAAAAAGCACCCAGCACTCACTGTAAATGAGGTTGGTGTTAGGAAGGGCATCCAGCTGTAGAAATCAAGCTAAAATCAGTTCCCACCCTTGCAAGCAGGGAAAAAGCAGACGTAAATGAAATGAAAATGATGATATATATATATATATACATACATACATAAATACATACACATATATATACATATATAAATACATATATTTACATATATACATATATAGATATACATATACATAGGAACGAGTAGGACCCCGACAGCTGAGCTCAAGCCGTTTCGACGGCTAATTCTGGACATTGGATCCAGAATTAGCCGTCAAAACAGCTTGAGCTCAGCCGTCGGGGTCCTACTCGTTCCTATTACCCACTCTACTACACTAAGTATTGAGTACTTTGGTGCGTTATGGTCCACCTGGTTCCTTACCACATTTCCTTCGTTATACATATATATATATATACACATATACATACATATACAATATACATATATATATATATACACATATACATACATATACAATATACATATATATATATATACACATATACATACATATACAATATACATATATATATATATACACATATACATACATATACAATATACATATATATGCATATACACATATACATACATACATTCGATGTAAAGTTATGCTGGTACCACAACATCCAGTCCTAAACAAATGAGGTCGTGTAGGTGTCACGACAAAAAAAAAACACAGTCCACGCTGTAATGTGGCCGTGTAGGTAACACGGTAAAAACCTCCCAGTCCACACTGTAAACGTGGTTGGTATTAGGAAGGGCATCCAGCCGTAGAAAACCCGCCAGACAGTCCTATACGAGCAGGACAATCTTGCCTCAAGTGGGAAAATTCCCATCCAGACCCATGCTAGCACGGAAGATGGACGTTAAACGATGATGATGATAAATATATATATATTTCAGAAGATCCCGTTAAGAGTGAAAGCAGCGATTCTTTGCTTAAACTTTAATCTGTTATTTTAATAAATATATATATATACATATATATATAGACACATATACATATATATACACACATACATACATATATACACATATATACACACATATATATATATACACACACACACATATACATATATACACACATATATATATATACACACACACACATACACATATATACACACACATAGCTGGAACAGGTAAAAGAGTAAAAGAGTATATATATATATATATATATATATAGGGTGTGGACGACATCTGTTTGCAATTTTCAACTGCTAATTTTATGCAAATTGTTTTTACTTCCATTGTCACTCTTGTCTTCATAAAAACAGTGACTATATTTCCATTATTTATTTTCAGAATAATTGATTATGAATAATTTTGAACCTCCAAATTTGTGGAAGAGACACGGAGTTCTTCTTGGAATCCGCGCCGGGAGGACAAATAAGGACCAGAAGATCAACTCCCAGAACAACAGGTGGCTCGCTGTCTCATCCAAAGACGTGCCCAGAGTCATGCAGACAAAGGTTCCAGCGACAACATTGGTCTTAGGTGTCGTCAGCAGTCAAGGTGACGTCATGCCACCTCACTTCTTCCCTGAGGGCCTCAAGCTGAACACCGATGGCTACATCCGCGTTCTGAGCGAGGTAGTAAAGCCCCTGGGTCAACCAGGTAGCTGCAGGTAGGCCGTACGTGGGGCAGAGTTAGACCTGAGCAAGATGGTTGGTAGTAAAGCCCTTGGATCAACCAGGTAGCTGCAGGTAGGCCGTACGTGGGGCAGAGTTAGACCTCCTGAACAAGATGGTTGGTAGTAAAGCCCTTGGATCAACCAGGTAGCTGCAGGTAGGCCGTACGTGGGGCAGAGTTAGACCTCCTGAACAAGATGGTTGGTAGTAAAGTCCCTGGGTCAACCAGGTAGCTGCAGGTAGGCCGTACGTGTGGCAGAGTTAGACCTCCTGAGCAAGATGGTTGGTAGTAAAGCCCTTGATCAACCAGGTAGCTGCAGGTAGGCCGTACGTGTGGCAGAGTTAGACCTCCTGAACAAGATGGTTGGTAGTAAAGCCCTGGGTCAACCAGGTAGCTGCAGGTAGGCCGTACGTGTGGCAGAGTTAGACCTCCTGAACAAGATGGTTGGTAGTAAAGCCCTGGGTCAACCAGGTAGCTGCAGGTAGGCCGTACGTGGGCAGAGTTAGACCTCTTGAGCAAGATGGTTGGTAGTAAAGCCCCTGGATCAACCAGGTAGCTGCAGGTAGGCCGTACGTGTGGCAGAGTTAGACCCCCTGAACAAGATGGTTGGTAGTAAAGCCCTGGATCGACCAGGTAGCTGCAGGTAGGCCGTACGTGTGGCAGAGTTAGACCCCCTGAACAAGATGGTTGGTAGTAAAGCCCCTGGATCAACCAGGTAGCTGCAGGTAGGCCGTACGTGGGCAGAGTTAGACCTCTTGAGCAAGATGGTTGGTAGTAAAGCCTCTGGATCAACCAGGTAGCTGCAGGTAGGCCGTACGTGGGGCAGAGTTAGACCTCTTGAGCAAGATGGTTGGTAGTAAAGCCTCTGGATCAACCAGGTAGCTGCAGGTAGGCC
>OZ024766.1:11628128-11630628 GCA_964016885.1 Eledone cirrhosa | reverse complement strand
CCACCACCATCCTTCCCAGGGTCGATAATATAAAGTAGCAGTCAAGTACTGGATCAATGAAACTCACTCGATTCTTCACCCCCACCCACCCCCCAACACACACAAAATACTATATCATCATCATCATCATCGATAAAACTATCACCACCACCACCAGCATCATCATTATCAACACCACCACCACTACTATAACCATCACTACCAACATCAACACCACCGCCATCATCAACAGCACTACAAAACATTCCATCATAATTTTATGTAAGAACCTATGTTAAGTTATGTTCCAAACAGCCCTGGTTCTATGATACAAAATTGTTTGTTTTAAAGTGTCGATATTTATCTAAAAACCTTCCATCAGATTTTCATGCAAGAACCTTTGTTAAGTTATGTTCCAAACACCATTTTAAAGTGTTTATATTTATCTAAAAACCTTCATCAAAATCTCACATAACATTTACATTACTCTATATATACTATTGTATTTTCACAGTAAAGGCTTTACCTCACATAATACCTCACATAACATTTACATTACTCTATATATACTATTGTATTTTCACAGTAAAGGCTTTACCTCACATAATACCTCACATAACATTTACATTACTCTATATATACTATTGTATTTTCACAGTAAAGGCTTTACCTCACATCATATCTCACATAACATTTACATTACTCTATATATACTATTGTATTTTCACAGTAAAGGCTTTACCTCACATCATATCTCACATAACATTTACATTACTCTATATATACTATTGTATTTTCACAGTAAAGGCTTTACCTCACATCATATCTCACATAACATTTACATTACTCTATATATACTATTGTATTTTCACAGTAAAGGCTTTACCTTACATAATATCTCACATAACATTTACATTACTCTATATATACTATTGTATTTTCACAGTAAAGGCTTTACCTTACATAATATCTCACATAACATTTACATTACTCTATATATACTATTGTATTTTCACAGTAAAGGCTTTACCTCACATAATACCTCACATAACATTTACATTACTCTATATATACTATTGTATTTTCACAGTAAAGGCTTTACCTCACATAATTATCTCACATAAAAATCTCACATAATATCGAATCTATGAGATTTTCAGATTTATTTATTTTGAGAACAATACCTTAACATCAGTATGAGCGGCTGGTCACACCCAGTTTGAACAGAAAGAGGTGAGAGAATTCTGGCCAGATACAGCCAGTGTAAATGCTAAAGGGTTAAATTAAAATTCCCAACATAATTTTATATAAGAAGCCTACTTTAAGTTACTATCTTTTAATAAAATAATTAATAATTCTAATAAATCTCTCAAAATTCTTCATTAATTAATTGAAATACAGTGTTGTAATTTAAATTAAAATCTTCCAACATAATTTTATATAAGGACCCTACATTAAGTTACTATCTTAGTAATGAAATAATTAATAATTTTAGTAAATCTCTTAAAATTATTCATTAATTAATTAAATTAGTCATGGATGGTGAAGTTTATTAACGATGTGTCTATAAACACACACATATACACATGGCTATATATATATATATATATATAGAGAGAGAGAGATATATACACATACACACACACATATTTATATATATACATACAGGTACATATATACACACATACATATATATATATACATATACATACAGGTACATATATACACACATACATATATATATATATACATATACATACAGGTACATATATACACACATACATATATATATACATATACATACAGGTACATATATACACACATACATATATATATACATATACATACAGGTACATATATACACACATATATATATATATATACATACAGGTACATATATATACACATATATATATATATATATATATATATATATATATATATATATACAGGTACATATACACACAGAGACACATACATGGGTACACACACACACGCTGACATACATATATATATACACAGGTACACGATGACACGATGACACACATACTGACTGACATACTGACCCACACACACACACAGGCAGATATATATACTGACACACTTACAAAGCTACACACACACACACACACACACACACACAGACAGACATAGACAGGCAGATATATATACACACACTTACAAAGCTACACACACACACACACACACTGACATAGACAGGCAGATATATATACTGACACACTTACAAAGCTACACACACACACACACACACACACACACACACACGCACACACAGACATAGACAGGCAGATATATATACTGACACACTTACAAAGCTACACACACACACACACACACACACACACACAGACACACACACACTGACATAGACAGGCAGATATATATATACTGACACACAAAGCTACACACACACACACACACACACTGACATAGACAGGCAGATATATATACTGACACACTTACAAAGCTACACACACACACACACACACACACGCAATGA
>OZ024766.1:11605628-11620628 GCA_964016885.1 Eledone cirrhosa | reverse complement strand
TTTCAAGGCCACCACCAGGGCCAGGGTAGTGGCCTGGGGGGAAGGGGGGCAGGGTGGGGGGCAGGGCCGATGTGTGTTTATATGTGTGGGTGTATAGCTATGTATGTGTGTGTGTATCATCGCCATCATTTGACACACACAAACACGTGTGTGTGTGTGTGTGTATATATATCATCATCATCGTTTTACGCTAGCATGGGTTAGACGGGCTGTCCTGTTGTGGGCAGTGTCCGGTCGGCTGACCTTGTCTTGCTCATACAGGAACTGATCTGGCTTGATTTCTACAGCCGGATGCCCTTCCTAACACCAACCTCATTTACAGTGAGTGGTGGGTGCTTTTTTACTGTGGCACCTACACGACCACTTTACAGTGTGGGCTGGGTGCTTTTTTACTGTGGCACCTCCACGACCACTTTACAGTGAAGGCTGGGTGCTTTTTTACTCTGGCACCTCCACGACCACTTTACAGTGTGGGCTGGGTGCTTTTTTACTGTGGCACCTACACGACCACTTTACAGTGTGGGCTGGGTGCTTTTTTACTGTGGCACCTCCACGACCACTTTACAGTGAAGGCTGGGTGCTTTTTTACTCTGGCACCTCCACGACCACTTTACAGTGTGGGCTGGGTGCTTTTTTGCTGTGGCACATCCACGACCACTTTACAATGTGGGCTGGGTGCTTTTTTACTGTTGCACCTCCACGACCACTTTACAGTGTGGGCTGGGTGCTTTTTTGCCGTGGCACCTCCATGACCAGTTTACAGTGCGGGCTGGGTGCTTTTTTACTCTGGCACCTCCACGACCACTTTACAGTGAGTGCTGGGTGCTTTTTTACTGTGGCACCTCCACGACCACTTTATAGTGTGGGCTGGGTGCTTTTTTACTCAGGCACCTCCACGACCACTTTACAGTGTGGGCTGGGTGCTTTTTTACTGTGGCACCTCCACGACCACTTTACAGTGAGTGCTGGGTGCTTTTTTGCTGTGGGGCCTCCACGACCACTTTACAGCGAGTGCTGGGTGCTTTTTTGCTGTGGGGCCTCCACGACCACTTTACAGCGAGTGCTGGGTGCTTTTTTGCTGTGGGGCCTCCACGACCACTTTACAGCGAGTGCTGGGTGCTTTTTTGCTGTGGGGCCTCCACGACCACTTTACAGCGAGTACTGGGTGCTTTTTTGCTGTGGGGCCTCCACGACCACTTTACAGCGAGTGCTGGGTGCTTTTTTGCTGTGGGGCCTCCACGACCACTTTACAGCGAGTGCTGGGTGCTTTTTTGCTGTGGGGCCTCCACGACCACTTTACAGCGAGTGCTGGGTGCTTTTTTGCCGTGGCACCTACACGACCACTTTGCAGTGGGAGGCGGTGGGGGCTTATTGTCTATATGCTTCAGCTTCGGCTTGTATCCATGGGGGTCGGGTCTCCTGTATTACTGCGTGACGCGAGAGGTTGCAGTCGTGTGTCATCGCCCTTGAGTGGTGCAATTGGGCAAGGTCGGCTTTTATCACCTCTACCCAGGTCTTCTTCGGTATATATATATATACACACATATATATATATAGATAGATAGATATAGATGTATATATGTCATCATCATCATCATTTAATGTCCATCTTCCACGCTAGCATGGGTTAGACAGGAATTGTCCCATTTGTAGCAAGATTGGTCGGGTGACCATGTCTCGCTCGTATAGGACTATCTGGCAGGTTTTCTACAGCTGGATGTCCTTCCTAACACCAACCACATTTACAGTGTGGAACTGGGAACTTTTTACCGTGTTACCTACACGGCCACATTACAGAGTGGACTGTGTATGTGTATATATATATATATATATATATATATATATAAGAATTAAAATACTAGAGTGTGTTGGAGTTAAACACACTCGTCGTATTATAGAAATGACAGTATAAGAATATAGCTTGATGTAATATAACAGAGCCGAAAAATTATAAAAAATAAACAAAGAGGCCTTCAATACATCAAAAATATAAATTCCCTATTCTTCTGAGTTTTGGCTTGTTCTGGCCGTTAATGCTTCTTGTCTCTCTGCTTGCACTGATGAGTCCTTATTAATGGGACGAAACATTGTTGGCTAATAAAGACATTTGATGTATTGAAGGCCTCTTTGTTTATTTTTTATAATAAAATATATATATATATATATATATTAAGTGTAATGAGTTCTTTTACAATGAAAATAGCTCAAAGAAAGAAATATTTCTGAGCCGTGTAAAACATTTAAATATAAATTAATATATATGATGAAACACAAATACCAACATATCTGCATTTATACTGTAAAAGAAATTTAGTTAGCTAGAATGAAATATACCAATTATAATATATATATATATATATATATATATAAAGCTTTATCACCTGGACCAACCAGTCTGGCTGGCGTCCATTCGGCACCGCTGGTCACAGCACGTCGTACTGTTTTAGCCATAAGATAACGCCATCCCACTGGCTAGGTGGGCAGACCGGCACTCATTTCTACAGCTGAGTAAACTGGAGCAATGTGAAATAAAGTGTCTTGCTCAAGGAAACAACACATCACCCGGTCTGAGAATTGAACTCACAACCTTTCGATTGCAAGCCCAATGCTCGAACCACTAAGACTGTATATATAGAGTGTAGAGTGTATATATATGGTATAGACTGTATATATGGAGTATATATATAGAGTATAGAGTGTATATATATGGTATAGAGTGTATATATGGAGTATATATAGAGTATAGGGTGTATATATATGGTATAGACTGTATATATAGAGTATATATATAGAGTGTATATATGGAGTAATATATAGAGTATAGAGTGTATATATATATAGAGAGAGAGAGAGTATATAGTGTATATATATATATATAGAGAGAGAGAGAGAGAGAGAGAGAGAGAGAGAGAGGGAGAGAGAGAGAGGGAGAGAGAGAGAGAATATAGTGTATATATATATATAGAGAGAGAGAGAATATATAGTGTATATGTATATAGAGTATGGAGTGTATATATATAGAGTATATAGTGTATATATAGAGTATAGAGTGATATATATATAGAGAGTATAGAGTGTATATATATATATATATATATATATATATATATATATAGAGAGAGAGAGAGAGAGAGAGAGAGAGTATAGAGTGTATATATATAGAGATAGAATATATTGTGTATATATATATAGAGAGAGATAGAGTATAGAGTATATATATACAGGGTGGGGCATGATTCCTGTTACGAAGTTTTAAATCAATTTAAAAATACATTATGTTGCTAATATAACTAATATATTTGTATCAAATCCATTCACTATAACCATATTAACTATTTTTCAGAACAATACTCCATTAACAATTTGCAATGTCCATAGAATTGAAAAGAAAGTTCATTATAGAGAAGCATGAAAAAAGGCCTGACTCCACCCGAGATATTTAACCTAACCCTAAACTTAAACCTAACCTTAACCATAACCCTAACCATATTAACTATTTTTCAGAACATTACTCCATTAACAATTTGCAATGTCCATAGAATTGAAAAGAAAGTTCATTATAGAGAAGCATGAAAAAAGGCCTGACTCCACCCGAGATATTTAACCTAACCTTAACCCTAACCTTAAACATAACCCTAACCATATTAACTATTTTTCAGAACATTACTCCATTAACAAATTGCAATGTCCATAGAATTGAAAAGAAAGTTCATTATAGAGAAGCATGAAAAAAGGCCTGACTCCACCCGAGATATTTAACCTAACCCTAATCTTAACCCTAACCTAACCTTAACCATAACCCTTAACCCTAACCCTAACCATATTAACTATTTTTCAGAACATTATTCCATTAACAATTTGCAATGTCCATAGAATTGAAAAGAAAGTTCATTATAGAGAAGCATGAAAAAAGGCCTGACTCCACCCGAGATATTTAACCTAACCCTAACCCTAACCTTAAACCTAACCTTAACCATAACCCTAACCATATTAACTATTTTTCAGAACATTACTCCATTAACAATTTGCAATGTCCACAGAATTGAAAAGAAAGTTCATTATAGAGAAGCATGAAAAAAGGCCTGACTCCACCCGAGATATTTAACCTAACCCTAATCTTAACCCTAACCCTAACCTAACCTTAACCATAACCCTTAACCCTAACCCTAACCATATTAACTATTTTTCAGAACATTACTCCATTAACAATTTGCAATGTCCATAGAATTGAAAAGAAAGTTCATTATAGAGAAGCATGAAAAAAGGCCTGACTCCACCCGAGATATTTAACCTAACCCTAACCTTAAACCTAACCTTAACCATAACCCTAACCATATTAACTATTTTTCAGAACATTACTCCATTAACAATTTGCAATGTCCATAGAATTGAAAAGAAAGTTCATTATAGAGAAGCATGAAAAAAGGCCTGACTCCACCCGAGATATTTAACCTAACCTTAACCCTAACCTTAAACATAACCCTAACCATATTAACTATTTTTCAGAACATTACTCCATTAACAAATTGCAATGTCCATAGAATTGAAAAGAAAGTTCATTATAGAGAAGCATGAAAAAAGGCCTGACTCCACCCGAGATATTTAACCTAACCCTAAACTTAAACCTAACCTTAACCATAACCCTAACCATATTAACTATTTTTCAGAACATTACTCCATTAACAATTTGCAATGTCCATAGAATTGAAAAGAAAGTTCATTATAGAGAAGCATGAAAAAAGGCCTGACTCCACCCGAGATATTTAACCTAACCTTAACCCTAACCTTAAACATAACCCTAACCATATTAACTATTTTTCAGAACATTACTCCATTAACAAATTGCAATGTCCATAGAATTGAAAAGAAAGTTCATTATAGAGAAGCATGAAAAAAGGCCTGACTCCACCCGAGATATTTAACCTAACCCTAATCTTAACCCTAACCTAACCTTAACCCTTAACCCTAACCCTAACCATATTAACTATTTTTCAGAACATTATTCCATTAACAATTTGCAATGTCCATAGAATTGAAAAGAAAGTTCATTATAGAGAAGCATGAAAAAAGGCCTGACTCCACCCGAGATATTTAACCTAACCCTAACCCTAACCTTAAACCTAACCTTAACCATAACCCTAACCATATTAACTATTTTTCAGAACATTACTCCATTAACAATTTGCAATGTCCACAGAATTGAAAAGAAAGTTCATTATAGAGAAGCATGAAAAAAGGCCTGACTCCACCCGAGATATTTAACCTAACCCTAATCTTAACCCTAACCCTAACCTAACCTTAACCATAACCCTTAACCCTAACCCTAACCATATTAACTATTTTTCAGAACATTACTCCATTAACAATTTGCAATGTCCATAGAATTGAAAAGAAAGTTCATTATAGAGAAGCATGAAAAAAGGCCTGACTCCACCCGAGATATTTAACCTAACCCTAACCTTAAACCTAACCTTAACCATAACCCTAACCATATTAACTATTTTTCAGAACATTACTCCATTAACAATTTGCAATGTCCATAGAATTGAAAAGAAAGTTCATTATAGAGAAAAATGAAAAAAGGCCTGACTCCACCCGAGATATTTAACCTAACCCTAACCTTAACCTTAAACCTAACCTTAACAATAACCCTAACCCTAACCATATTAACTATTTTTCAGAACATTACTCCATTAACAATTTGCAATGTCCATAGAATTGAAAAGAAAGTTCATTATAGAGAAGCATGAAAAAAGGCCTGACTCCACCCGAGATATTTAACCTAACCCTAATCTTAACCCTAACCCTAACCTAACCTTAACCATAACCCTTAACCCTAACCGTAACCATATTAACTATTTTTCAGAACATTACTCCATTAACAATTTGCAATGTCCATAGAATTGAAAAGAAAGTTCATTATAGAGAAGCATGAAAAAAGGCCCGACTCCACCCGAGATATTTAACCATAACCCTAACCGTAACCTTAAACCTAACCTTAACCATAACCCTAACCATATTAACTATTTTTCAGAACATTACTCCATTAACAATTTGCAATGTCCATAGAATTGAAAAGAAAGTTCATTATAGAGAAGCATGAAAAAAGGCCTGACTCCACCCGAGATATTTAACCTAACCCTAACCCTAACCTTAAACCTAACCTTAACCATAACCCTAACCATATTAACTATTTTTCAGAACATTACTCCATTAACAATTTGCAATGTCCACAGAATTGAAAAGAAAGTTCATTATAGAGAAGCATGAAAAAAGGCCTGACTCCACCCGAGATATTTAACCTAACCCTAATCTTAACCCTAACCCTAACCTAACCTTAACCATAACCCTTAACCCTAACCCTAACCATATTAACTATTTTTCAGAACATTACTCCATTAACAATTTGCAATGTCCATAGAATTGAAAAGAAAGTTCATTATAGAGAAGCATGAAAAAAGGCCTGACTCCACCCGAGATATTTAACCTAACCCTAACCTTAAACCTAACCTTAACCATAACCCTAACCATATTAACTATTTTTCAGAACATTACTCCATTAACAATTTGCAATGTCCATAGAATTGAAAAGAAAGTTCATTATAGAGAAAAATGAAAAAAGGCCTGACTCCACCCGAGATATTTAACCTAACCCTAACCTTAACCTTAAACCTAACCTTAACAATAACCCTAACCCTAACCATATTAACTATTTTTCAGAACATTACTCCATTAACAATTTGCAATGTCCATAGAATTGAAAAGAAAGTTCATTATAGAGAAGCATGAAAAAAGGCCTGACTCCACCCGAGATATTTAACCTAACCCTAATCTTAACCCTAACCCTAACCTAACCTTAACCATAACCCTTAACCCTAACCGTAACCATATTAACTATTTTTCAGAACATTACTCCATTAACAATTTGCAATGTCCATAGAATTGAAAAGAAAGTTCATTATAGAGAAGCATGAAAAAAGGCCCGACTCCACCCGAGATATTTAACCTAACCCTAACCGTAACCTTAAACCTAACCTTAACCATAACCCTAACCATATTAACTATTTTTCAGAACATTACTCCATTAACAATTTGCAATGTCCATAGAATTGAAAAGAAAGTTCATTATAGAGAAGCATGAAAAAAGGCCTGACTCCACCCGAGATATTTAACCTAACCCTAACCTTAACCTTAAACCTAACCTTAACAATAACCCTAACCCTAACCATATTAACTATTTTTCAGAACATTACTCCATTAACAATTTGCAATGTCCATAGAATTGAAAAGAAAGTTCATTATAGAGAAGCATGAAAAAAGGCCTGACTCCACCCGAGTTATTTAACCTAACCCTAATCTTAACCCTAACCCTAACCTAACCTTAACCATAACCCTTAACCCTAACCCTAACCATATTAACTATTTTTCAGAACATTACTCCAATAACAATTTGCAATGTCCATAGAATTGAAAAGAAAGTTCATTATAGAGAAGCATGAAAAAAGGCCTGACTCCACCCGAGATATTTAACCTAACCCTAACCGTAACCTTAAACCTAACCTTAACCGTAACCATATTAACTATTTTTCAGAACATTACTCCATTAACAATTTGCAATGTCCATAGAATTGAAAAGAAAGTTCATTATAGAGAAGGATGAAAAAAGGCCTGACTCCACCCGAGATATTTAACCTAACCCTAATCTTAACCCTTACCTAACCTTAACCATAACCCTTAACCCTAACCCTAACCATATTAACTATTTTTCAGAACATTACTCCATTAACAATTTGCAATGTCCATAGAATTGAAAAGAAAGTTCATTATAGAGAAGCATGAAAAAAGGCCTGACTCCACCCGAGATATTTAACCTAACCCTAACCCTAACCTTAAACCTAACCTTAACCATAACCCTAACCATATTAACTATTTTTCAGAACATTACTCCATTAACAATTTGCAATGTCCATAGAATTGAAAAGAAAGTTCATTATAGAGAAGCATGAAAAAAGGCCTGACTCCACCCGAGATATTTAACCTAACCCTAAACTTAAACCTAACCTTAACCATAACCCTAACCATATTAACTATTTTTCAGAACATTACTCCATTAACAATTTGCAATGTCCATAGAATTGAAAAGAAAGTTCATTATAGAGAAGCATGAAAAAAGGCCTGACCCCACCCGAGATATTTAACCTAACCCTAATCTTAACCCTAACCCTAACCTAACCTTAACCATAACCCTTAACCCTAACCATATTAACTATTTTTCAGAACATTACTCCATTAACAATTTGCAATGTCCATAGAATTGAAAAGAAAGTTCATTATAGAGAAGCATGAAAAAAGGCCTGACTCCACCCGAGATATTTAACCTAACCCTAACCTTAACCTTAAACCTAACCTTAACAATAACCCTAACCCTAACCATATTAACTATTTTTCAGAACATTACTCCATTAACAATTTGCAATGTCCATAGAATTGAAAAGAAAGTTCATTATAGAGAAGCATGAAAAAAGGCCTGACTCCACCCGAGATATTTAACCTAACCCTAAACTTAAACCTAACCTTAACCATAACCCTAACCATATTAACTATTTTTCAGAACATTACTCCATTAACAATTTGCAATGTCCATAGAATTGAAAAGAAAGTTCATTATAGAGAAGCATGAAAAAAGGCCTGACTCCACCCGAAATATTTAACCTAACCCTAAACTTAAACCTAACCTTAACCATAACCCTAACCATATTAACTATTTTTCAGAACATTACTCCATTAACAATTTGCAATGTCCATAGAATTGAAAAGAAAGTTCATTATAGAGAAGCATGAAAAAAGGCCTGACTCCACCCGAGATATTTAACCTAACCCTAATCTTAACCCTAACCCTAACCTAACCTTAACCATAACCCTTAACCCTAACCATATTAACTATTTTTCAGAACATTACTCCATTAACAATTTGCAATGTCCATAGAATTGAAAAGAAAGTTCATTATAGAGAAGCATGAAAAAAGGCCCGACTCCCCCCGAGATATTTAACCTAACCCTAACCGTAACCTTAAACCTAACCTTAACCATAACCGTAACCATATTAACTATTTTTCAGAACATTACTCCATTAACAATTTGCAATGTCCATAGAATTGAAAAGAAAGTTCATTATAGAGAAGCATGAAAAAAGGCCTGACTCCACCCGAGATATTTAACCTAACCCTAATCTTAACCCTAACCCTAACCTAACCTTAACCATAACCCTTAACCCTAACCCTAACCATATTAACTATTTTTCAGAACATTACTCCATTAACAATTTGCAATGTCCATAGAATTGAAAAGAAAGTTCATTATAGAGAAGCATGAAAAAAGGCCTGACTCCACCCAAGATATTTAAACTGGGGAAAATTCTTAAGATCAATAGAATGTTGATCAAAAGGACAATTGATCGATTTAAGGAAACTTCCTCGACCAAAGACAGACCTCAATCCGGATGCCCTCGCACCTCAAGAACACCAAAACTCGTTAAAAGTGTGAGGGGAAAATTAGGCGTAATCCAAGAAGGTCCATGAGAAAAATGGCAGAAGAAGCAGAAACATCACCGAGAACTATGCGGAGGATATGTCGAGATGATCTGGGGGTGTCACCCTATAAGTTCCAAAAGAGGCATCTTCTTTCTGCAGCCACAATTGAAAAGAGGCTCTCCAGAAGTAAACTGTTATTGAACCCTATCAAGGATGGCACGCTGCAAAACATCATCTTTACAGATGAGAAGTTATTCACTGTGCAGCAGTCTCACAATCATCAAAATGATCGAGTACCTGCAAAAAGTCTCAAATCAATTCCTTCAAGTGTAGGAAAAGTGTTCAGAACACAGAAACCAGCATCAGTGATGGTTTGGGCAGCCATTTCTGAAAGAGGGAAGTCTCCTCTGATATTTGTGCCTCAAGGAGTTAAGATTAACAAAGAACTTTGCATAAAGGATATTTTGGAAGGAGCACTGATGCCATGGTGCATATCTGTTTATGGTGATGACATTTGAACTCTCCAACAAGATGGAGCGACGAGCCACACTGCTTGCATAACACAACAGTGGTGTAGAGACCATTGTCCTGCATGGATCAGCAAGAAAGAGTGGCCTCCCACATCACCAGATCTCAACCCTCTCGATTTTTCTGTATGGTCAATTCTTGAGAGTGAAGTCTGCTCTACTCCTAGCCAAAATATTGAAACTCTAAAATCAAAACTGAATAAAGTATGGGAGAAAATACCCATGGAAACTGTTCGTGCAGCCATCGAAGACTTTCCTAGAAGTCTTCGAGCAGTAGTGAGAGCTAGAGGAAAGCATTTTGAATAAATTTTTGTGCAGTTGTTTAATAGTATATTACTTACTATTTGTTGGAGTCAGATCTTGAAATAAATGTTTTTTTCAAGAACTATTTGCATTTTATTTTGTAACAGTTTTTATGCCCCACATTGTATATAGCGAGAGTATATAGTGTAAATATATATAGAGAGAGAGAGAGAATGTATAGTGTATATATATATATATAGAGTATATAGTGTATATATATAGAGTATAGAGTGTATATATATATATATAGAGTATATAGTATATATGTATATATATAGAGTATATAGTATATATATATAGAGAGTATATAGTATATATATATATAGAGAGAGTATATAGTATATATAGAGTATATAGTATATATATATAGAGTATATAGTATATATATATATATAGAGAGTACTAGCAGTAAAGCCCGGCGTTGCTCGGGGTGGCTCAGTAGCTGTGTTAAAGTTACAATGTTAAGTTTCTTTTTTGGCTTAAAAACTGTAGTGTCTACTGTGCAGACTTGCATGTGGTGTTTTTGATTAATATTCCCTCAACCAACAATATGCCTTATGAAGTTAAGAAAACATAACGATAACCCGAATGTTATAACAAAAGAGGATGCTGGGGATAAAAACTGCACTGGTTATTTATTAACAAAGATCGAAAATGTAAACACTGCAACGCAGAGAAAAACATTAGCGTAACCAAATTATCAGTTATGTCTGTCTGCACGCCTATATCACCTCTCTGCACGACTGTCTGTCTGCACGCCTGAAATATTTGCTTGTTTTACGTAGTCTTTAAATAGACTTGTTTTCAAGTAAAAATATTGTTTTAAAATGCTTTTAAATGGAAATGAAGCAAAACGGAAGCTTAGTGTTCAAACTGATGAATTTTGCAGGTCAATATTTTGCTGGCTCGACAACTGTTCGTGTATTGTGTTAATGTCATTTTAAACGCTGAGAAAGCCAGCGTAATTTTTTACGTAAGACGCTCAATGTAAACAGAACAAAGGGAAATAACTGATAACTTACGCTCAAAAATCGATACATTATATTCGATTTCGTCAGATAGGGTGTGTCAATTTGAAATATTTTTTTTCCGATGTCTTCGCTAGGGCTCAATGTACAAGTATAGCAATTTCGGTGCAATTCCGTCAGAGATTCTAAGAGGAGATGTGTGCCAAAAATCGATAGACAGACAGACAACCACAGTTTTATATATATAGATATAGTGTATATATATATATATATATAGAGTATATAGTGTATATATATATATAGAGTATATAGTGTATATATATATATATAGAGTATATAGTATATATAGAGTTTATAGTGTATATATATATATATATATATAGAGTATATAGTGTATATATATATATATATAGAGAGAGAGAGAGTATATATATAGTATATGCTGTGACGTCACTGGTGCCAAGCTGTACATGGGAGGGGGGGACTGGTATACATTGACATTGCTGACCCTGGTCTTCCACAAACATATTTGCCTGGACTTGTGCTTTAGAGGAGGACTTTCTAGGTGTAAGTACCATGGTCATTTCTAACTGAAGGCAGTTTTAACCCTTTTATATATATATAAAGGAAAAAGCATACTTTTTCCTTTATATAGCAGAGCTCAAGCCGTTTCGACGGTTATTTCTGGACTAACTGCAAGTAGTTAGTCCTCTACTACCCTAAGTATTGAGTACTCTGCTGCGTTATGGTCCATCTGGTTACTTACCACAATTCCTTTGTTGGTATATTTATATATATATAAATAATATATATATATATATATATATAACGAAGGAAATGTGGTAAGGAACCAGGTGGACCATAACGCAGCAGAGTACTCAATACTTAGGGTAGTAGAGTGGGTAATAGGAACGAGTAGGAACCCGACGGCTGAGCTCAAGCCGTTTCGACGGCTAATTCTGGACGTCCAGCTTGAGCTCAGCCGTCGGGGTCCTACTCGTTCCTATATATATATATATATATATATATATAATATATACACACACACATATATATATATATATATATATATATGGTAAACAATTTTATGTGTGAGTGCATAATATGCATGTATGTGTATATATATATATATATATATACTCTTTTACTCTTTACTCTTTTACCTGTTCCAGCCATCTGGCTGAGGCCATGCTGGGGCACCACCCTTGTGCTACACATATATATATATATATATATATGTGTGTGTATATATATATATGTGTATATGTATGTGTATATATATATATGTGTATATGTATGTGTATATATACATATATATATATATATATATATATATGTATATGTGTATATATACATATATATATATATATATATGTGTATATGTATATATGTATGTGTATATATATATGTATATGTATGTGTATATATACATATATATATATATGTATATGTGTATATATATATATATACATATATATATATATATATATATATATGTATATATTGCTGTGTTGTTGTTTTTTCGCTGTTTTGTTACTGTTTTCTCTTTTCTTCCCCTTTGATTTCCTTCCCTCCTTCTTCCTTCCCTCCTTCTTCCCAACAACTTACCTAGTTGTTGACGCCCTGGGGCGGTAGATAACTTGTCTTTAAAGCGTAGAAATATCCAAGACCCCCAGTAGACAACTGATGAGGAGCCCCCCACCCCCGTATTCCCACTGCATTTTAATTTACCTTAAATTGGAACTACACAGCCATGTCTATTCCCCATATATTTATACATACATATAGATTCCTGATGATTTCTAAAGAATGAAACAGTTCTAGTCCTGTAGAATCTCATCTATATTAAAACTTTTATACTCTGCAATGTATTGAGTACCTTACTTACTGTGGTTACCTCCGATTCAACCCGGAATAACGTACATACGTGTGTGTGTGTGTGTGTGTGTGTGTGTGTGCGCGCGCGTGCGTGCGTGTGTGTATGCATGCGCGTGTGTGTGTGTGTGTGTGTGTGTGTGTGTGTGTGTGTGTGTGTGTGCGCGTGTGTGCGTGCGTGCGTGTGTGCGTGTATATGTGTGTGTGTGTATATGTGTGTGTGTGTGCATGTAGGCCGTTACCATCATCAATTAATTAAAGTAAGTCATTAGTGGTGTGCGGTGTTCCGTGACACCGGTGTATACAGTTGACTGGCTCCTACAGACTTTACACACTCGGATCTCATCTAGACAGTCTGACAGTCAGTCAGCCGAGCCCTCACACTCACACAAGTGACACTCACTGAGCAGTTGGCAACCCCCACCACTACACCACCACCACCACCCCCCCGGGCCACCACCCACTTTTCAATTGTCAGATGCGTTTTTGCAACAATGTGAGTGAGGCAAACGCCTCTTTCTCACGCACACACACACACACACACACACATGGAGGCACATGGCTTAGTGGTTAGAGCATTGGTCTTGCAATCGAAAGGTTGTGAGTTCAATTCTCAGACCGGGTGATGTGTTGTTTCCTTGAGCAAGACCCTTTATTTCACATTGCTCCAGTTTACTCAGCTGTAGAAATGAGATGATAGGGACTGGGGTCCCTATCATTCCACTGTAAAGTGGTCGTGAAGGTGCCACGGCAAAAAAGCACCCAGCACTCACTGTAAATGAGGTTGGTGTTAGGAAGGGCATCCAGCTGTAGAGATCAAGCCAGAATCAGTTCCTGTATGAGGAAGGCATGGTCAGCCGACCAGACACTGCCGACAACAGGACAACCCGTCTAACCCATGCTAGCATGGAAGACCGGACGTAAAACGGTGATGATATATATATGTATATAGTGACGAAACTTAAGTCAATTGCATGAAATCATAATCCTTTATTTACTGTTATATATATTTCGATGATAGCCATTGAATGGCTATGACCTCATCAGGCAGTTAGTCAGTTCTTAGATATGCCAGCTCTGTGTTTATAGTGTTGATGGTATCAGAGCCTTGGGACATATGAGCTTGTTAGGAATAATTTAATGCTGTCAGCAGGAATAGTCTTAATTCTCATTGGTCAGTTTGTAGATGGTAGTAGGGTTGGTATTTGACCTCAAAGAGGCAGGTGGTGTTGTAAAGTTCAAACCATAAGTCAGAATGACAATAGTTCCATATGACTGATTTTCACAAAAAGCATTCCTGGTCAGATATATATCCAATTGAGGTTTATAGTATGAAATAGATACTACAGGTCATATATATATATATATGTATATATACATATATATATATCACCACCCTTTCTCTGTAAAGTTATATGGGTAACACAACATCCAGTTCAAACTTATGTGGCCGTGTAGGTAACACGGTACAAACCTCTCACTCCACGCTGTAATGTGGCCGTGCAGGTAACACGGTAAAAACTCTCACTCCACGCTGTAATGTGGTCGTGCAGGTAACACGGTAAAAACTCTCACTCCACGCTGTAATGTGGTTGTGTAGGTAACACAGTAAAAACTCTCACTCCACGCTGTAATGTGGTCGTGCAGGTAACACGGTAAAAACTCTCACTCCACGCTGTAATGTGGTCGTGTAGGTAACACGGTAAAAACTCTCACTCCACGCTGTAATGTGGCCGTGTAGGTAACACGGTAAAAACTCTCACTCCACGCTGTAATGTGGCCGTGTAGGTAACACGG
>OZ024766.1:11584467-11587928 GCA_964016885.1 Eledone cirrhosa | reverse complement strand
ACTACCACCACCACCACCATCACTACCACAACACTACCACCACCATCACTACCACAACAGTAGCTCCACTACTGCTACCACTAGCACCACCACCACCACAACAGTAGCTCCACTACTACTACCACCACCACCACTACCACAACACTACCACCACACTACCACCACTACCACAACACTACCACCACCACCATCACTACCACAACACTAGCTCCACTACTACTACGACCACCACCACTACCACAACACTACCACCACCATCACCAACACTACCACCACCACCACTACCACAACACTAGCTCCACTACCACTACCACCACCACCATCACCACCACCAACACTACCACCACCACCACCATCACTACCACTACCACAACACTAGCTTCACTACTGCTACCACTAGCACCACCACCACCACAACAGTAGCTCCACTACTACTACCACCACCACCACCACTACCACAACACTACCACCACACCACCACCACTACCACAACAGTAGCTCCACTACTACTACCACCATCACCACTACCACAACACTACCACCACACCACCACCACTACCACAACACTACCACCACACCACCACCACTACCACAACACTAGCTCCACTACCACTACCACTAGCACCACCACCATCACCACAAATACCAAGTCTTTCTTTGCAAGCACCATATTACGCAGTTTATAATATATATATTTTCACATATGTATAGGCATATGTGAATGTATGTATATATATACATATATGTATATATATATATGTATATATATACATACATATATATGTGTGTATGTGTACATACATATGTGTGTGTATGTGTACATATATACAAACACATTATATATATATATATATATACATACACACATATATATATACATGCACACACATATATATGCATGGACACGTCTATACATATATACATATATATGTGGTTGTGTATACGTGTCTATACATATACATGTGTGTGTGCATATATATATATATATATATGGGTATGAGTATATATATATATATATATATATGGGTATGAGTATATATATATATATGGGTATGAGTATATATAGAGAGAGAGAGAAAGAGAGTATGTGAGTATATGTGTGTGTGTGTGTGTGTGTGTGTGTGTGTGTGTGTGCGTGTGTGTGTGTGTGTGTGTGTGTGTATATATATACACAAACACACATATATATATATATACATACACACACACATATATATATATATATATATATATGTATATATACACACACACGTGTAGATACAGCCCCTAATTCTCCTATCCTGGATCTGTCGCTGGATCCAGGTGTGAGTGGTGGACAAGGCTCCCTTACAACCGGGGGCCAGCTGAAAACCCTAATGTAAACAAAAACATGAGGGCTCTCCTACCAAGTCACACTCGATTGTCGGTCATAATTAGGAAGAGAATCCAGCCTTTCATTACCGTATTTCAGTCTCTTGGCTAACTTTCTCATTAAGATGGTGTTTGGAACATAACTTAACAAAGGTTCTTACATGAAATAGTGATGGACGGTTTTTAGATAAATATAATCACTTTAAAATAATGTTTGGAACATAACTTAACAAAGGTTCTTATATGAAATTGTGATGGAAGGTTTTTTAGATAAATATAATCATTTTAAAATAATGTTTGGAACATAACTTAACAAAGGTTCTTACATGAAATTGTGATGGAAGGTCTTTTAGATAAATATAATAATTTTAAAAAAATGTTTAGAACATAACTTAACAAAGGTTCTTACATGAAATTGTGATGGAAGGTCTTTTAGATAAATATAATCATTTAAAAAAAAATGTTTGGAACATAACTTAACAAAGGTTCTTACATGAAATTGTGATGGACGGTTTTTAGATAAATATAATCATTTTAAAAAAATGTTTGGAACATAACTTAACAAAGGTTCTTACAAGAAATTGTGATGGAAGGTTTTTAGATAAATATAGACACTAACACAAGCAGTTTTATATCATAGAACCGGGAGTGTTTGGAACATAACTTAACAAAGGTTCTTACATAAAATTACGATGGGAGGTTTTTGAATAAATATAATCACTTTAACCCTTTCATTACCATATTTCTAATGAAACACAGTTGGCGTTTGGAACATAACTTGACAAAGGTTCTTACATAGAATTATGATGGAAAGTTTCAGACAGTCTATGATTCTTGATGAGAATTAGTAATATAGTTACATAACTCTCATTATTAAGCTGGTGTTTGGAACATAACTTAACAAAGGTTCTTATATAAAAACCCTGCTGCAAGACTTCGTTTTTTAAAGGGAACCTTTCAACTCTTTTCATTGCCATATTTCTAATGAAATACCCTGTATTTCAATTAATTAATGAAAAATGTGGGGGGATTTACTAAAATTATTATTTCATTACTAAGATAGTAACTTAATGTAGGGTCCTTATATAAAATTATGTTGGAAGATTTTAATTTAAACTAGCAGAATGGCCCGGCGTTGCTCGGGATTTGCTCTAGGGTTCTAATATATTTGATATATATTTATCCTTATCGAGCCTCGTGAAATAAATACGTTTGTTTATATTTTGTTATTGTGTATGCAACAATATCTGTACACGAATATATAATTATTATATATATATATATATATATATATATATATATATATATATATATATATATATATAATGTAGGAGGTGAGTACAATAAAGCAATGCAGATATCGGATAAGAAGCACTCTACAGTTTGTAGGACTGGAGTATACATAATATATAAGAACAAAAGATGGTTAAAAGAGTTCCATGTATTTTATTATGCGCATTTCAAAAACAAATATCATCATGCAATAATATTTGTGTTTTCATCAGATAAAACAGGAGGACATGATATGAAGGTAAAAAAAAACACTTGTGGATAGTGCAGTTTTAAATCAACATATAATATATATATATATATGAGATGTGAGAAAAACCACAGACCCTCCATCTCAACTCTACTTTTGAAAAGCAGAAGAACTGCGAAACCGGTAAAAATAAGACTCCAGTTGCATTTTCGATTTCATCTTTTTTTCTTTATATATATATATATATATATATATATATATATATATATATATATATATATATATATATATATATATATTGACTATCCGGGAACTTCCAACAGTAATGGTTGCATTTTTTAAGGGTATGTCAATATTTATTTATAAAACTGCTCTATATTATATTTTGTCTGATGAAGGCATACCATAATTTAACTTGGTGTCATTGAAATATGTATAATGAAATAAATATTGTTTTAGAAATATAGTTTCCATTTGTTAATATCGTATATTTACTCCAAATATTTGTTGAGTGCTTTATATCAGTTATAAAAATATTTGCTTGTTGTATCCCAACAATTTAAATAGAACTTTTATATATATATATATATATATATATATATATATTTATATATGTGTATATATATGTATA
>OZ024766.1:11544467-11559467 GCA_964016885.1 Eledone cirrhosa | reverse complement strand
ATGAAATATGTATAATAAAATATAATTGATCACAAGAATATATATTTTGTTAATATTTTGAATTAATATTAATAACTCTGGAAAACCTTTTTTTCTTGTTGAGTGCTTCCAATCTATTGTAAAACTCCTTCTTTAATGTATTCATTGAACCTTGTTTAACTTTTAAATATATATATATATATATTTATATATATATATATTTATATATATATATTTATATTTACATAGATATGAAAAGATTCAGGACCCCGACGGCTGAGCTCCAGCCGTTTTACAGCTAGATCCCACTGCACTACTTCTTAGTATCGAGTACTTTGGTGGGTTTAGGGTCTTGTTGATTTTTACCACACTACCACACCTTATCTGATATTTACATCTATATATATATATATATATATAATGTAGGAGGTGAGTTTTATTGTAGTACAATAAAGCAATGCAGATATCGGATAAGAAGCACTCTACAGTTTGTAGGACTGGAGTATACATAATATAAGATCAAAAGATGGTTAAAGGAGTTCCAGGTATTTTATTATGCGCATTTCAAAAACAAACATCATCATGCAATAATATTTGTGTTTTCATCAGATAAAACAGGAGAACATGATATGAAGGCTAAAAAACACTTGTGGATAGTGCAGTTTTAAATCAACATATGAAAAGTGGTTTTAGATTGATGTGTGATATTGGGAAAAATATTTTATTTAGAGAGGGGGGGGGGGGATGAAAAAGGGGAGGAGATGAGAGGGAGAGATGGGTGATAGAGAGAAAGAGATAGTTTTTATAACTGAGAGGAGATATACTGTCCCACACAGAGAGGTTGAAAACCTGTTTTATCTGATGAAAACACAAATATTATTGCATGATGATGTTTGTTTTTGAAATGCGCATAATAAAATACATGGAACTCCTTTAACCATCTTTTGATCTTATATTATATATATATATATATATATATATATATATATATATATATATACACACACACAGGGTATTCCAAAAAAAGTATACACACTTCAACAGCATTCTATTAAATTTTGCCCGTTCAGGTAATCATAGTATGTATACATTTTTTAAGGACACTGTGTGTGTGGGTATATATATAGATATATATATATAGGAAAAGAGACAGGACCCCGACGGCTGAGCTCTGTTCGTGTTGACAGCTAGATCCGAGCCGTTCGGATCTAGCTGTCGGGGTCCTGACCCTTTTCCTATTACCCACTCTACTACCCTAAGTATTGAGTACTCTGGTGCGTTATGGTCCACCTGGTTCCTTACCACACTTCCTTTGTTATATATATATAAGTTGGTGCCACAACATCCAAAAGTTATGTTGGTGCCACAACATCCAGGCCGAAACAAATGAGGTCGTGTAGGTGTCACGTCAAAAAAACACCCAGTCCACGCTGTAATGTGGCCGTGTAGGCAACACGGTAAAAACCTCCCAGCCCCACACTGTAAATGTGGTTGGTGTTAGGAAGGGCATCCAGCTGTAGAAAACCCGCCAGACAGTCCACGCTGTAATGTGGCCGTGTAGGTAACACGGTAAAAACCTCCCAGCCCCACACTGTAAATGTGGTTGGTGTTAGGAAGGGCATCCAGCTGTAGAAAACCCGCCAGACAGTCCACGCTGTAATGTGGCCGTGTAGGCAACACGGTAAAAACCTCCCAGTCCCACGCTGTAAATGTGGTTGGTGTTAGGAAGGGCATCCAGCTGTAGAAAACCTGCCAGACAGTCCTATGCGAGCAAGATAATCACTCTTGACTCAAGTGGGAAACCCCCGTCCAAACCCATGCAAGCGTGGAACACGGACGTTAAACGTTGATGATGATGATGATGATATATATATATATATATATATATACAATAGCAGCCACATGCAATTGAGTAATATGTGGTAGCATATACTCGGCTTTCACTAAGGGTTTTCAGGTGACCCTAGTTTAGGGAGTACACACAAGAGCAGGCACAACACCCTCTCTGCCATAGATTCCTTTGATCCAGCGACACACTCACGGTGTAACAGCTGGGAGGTGAGATATAGAGGGAGAGGGATATATGAAGGGGACAGCTCTGAAACTAGGCTGGTACCTTTTTTTTTATCGACCCCTAAAACATGACAGACAAAGTGGGTCTTAGCAGACAACCACATCCTCTCAATTCTCTCACTTTTGATTCAACAAAAAATCTAAGGGATAACAGGATATATGAAGGGGACAGCGCTGAAACTAGGCTGGTACCTTTTTTTTTATCGACCCCTAAAATATGACAGACAACCACATCCTCTCAATTCTCTCACTTTTGATCCAACAAAAAATCTAAGGGATAACAGGATATATGAAGGGGACAGCTCTGAAACTAGGCTGGTACCTTTTTTTATCGACCCCTAAAACATGACAGACAAAGTGGATCTTAGCAGACAACCACATCCTCTCAATTCTCTCGCTTTTGATCCAACAAAAAATCTAAGGGATAACAGGATATATGAAGGGGACAGCTCTGAAACTAGGCTGGTACCTTTTTTTTTATCGACCCCTAAAATATGACAGACAACCACATCCTCTCAATTCTCTCACTTTTGATCCAACAAAAAATCTAAGGGATAACAGGATATATGAAGGGGACAGCTCTGAAACTAGGCTGGTACCTTTTTTTTTATCGACCCCTAAAACATGACAGACAACCACATCGTCTCAATTCTCTCGCTTTTGATCAAGGTATAACAGCTAGACGGTGAGAGAGAGACAGAGAAAACAGCCCCTGACACTGGCCTGGTACTTACTTTATCGACCCCTAAAATGTGACAGGCAATGTGTACCTCAATTTATACAGTGTCACCCTCTGTCATTTGAGCCAGAAGCACATTCATGATATAACAGCTGGGAGGTGAGATAGATATAAATATATATATAGAAGGGACAGCCCCGTAATTGGGCTGGTATTTTCTTTTTTGACCCCTAAAACATGATAGGCAAAGTGGATCTTAGCAGACACCCACACCCTCTTGATTCTCTTTCCTTGGATCCTGCAGAAAATCCAGGAATGTGACAGCTGGGAGGAGAGACAGAGAGAGAAGGGACAGCCCCTACACTAGGCTGGTACTCTTTTTTATCAACCCCTAAAAGATGACAGGCAAAAAGGGACCTCAGTTTATACAGACTCACCCTCCGTCCTTTGAGCCAGAGGCACATCCATGATATAACAGCTGGGATGTGATATATATCATCATCATCATCATCGTTTAACGTCCATCTTCCACGCTAACATGGGTCTGGACGGGAGTTTTCCCACTTGAGGCAAGAGTGGTTGTCTTGCTCATATAGGACTGTCTGGCGGGTTTTCTACGGCTGGATGCCCTTCCTAACACCAACCACGTTTACAGTGTGGACTGGGAGGTTTTTACCGTGTTACCTACACGGCCACATTACAGCGTGGACTGTGTTTTTTTTGTCGTGACACCTACACGGCCACATTACAGCGTGGACTGTGTGTTTTTTTGTCGTGACACCTACACGGCCACATTACAGCGTTGACTGTGTGTTTTTTTGTCGTGACACCTACACGGCCACATTTCAGCGTGGACTGTGTGTTTTTTTGTCGTGACACCTACACGGCCACATTACAGCGTTGACTGTGTGATTTTTTGTCGTGACACCTACACGGCCACATTACAGCGTGGACTGTGTGTTTTTTTGTCGTGACACCTACACGGCCACATTACAGCGTGGATTGTGTGTTTTTTTGTCGTGACACCTACACGGACACATTACAGCGTGGACCGTGTGTTTTTTTGTTGTGACACCTACACGACCACATTACAGCGTGGACTGTGTGTTTTTTTGTCGTGACACCTACACGGCCACATTACAGCGTGGACTGTGTTTTTTTGTCGTGACACCTACACGGCCACATTACAGCGTGGACTGTGTGTTTTTTTGTCGTGACACCTACACGGCCACATTACAGCGTGGACTGTGTGTTTTTTTGTCGTGACACCTACACGGCCACATTACAGCGTGGACTGTGTGTTTTTTTGTCGTGACACCTACACGGCCACATTACAGCGTGGACTGTGTGTTTTTTTGTCGTGACACCTACACGACCACATTACAGCGTGGACTGTGTGTTTTTTTGTCGTGACACCTACACGGCCACATTACAGCGTGGACTGTGTGTTTTTTTGTCGTGACACCTACACGGCCACATTACAGCGTGGACTGTGTGTTTTTTTGTCGTGACACCTACACGGCCACATTACAGCGTGGACTGTGTGTTTTTTTGTTGTGACACCTACACGACTTCATTTATTTAGGACTGGATGTTGTGGTACCAACATAACTTTACATCGAAAAGGGGTGGTGTAGATGGCGGTGGGGGTAGGGTTAGTGGGACAGGGGGGGGGGGGGGGGGGGGGGGTATTTTGGTTAAGAGATGCCTACTAACTGTAGGTTTCGCTTTGTACTTAGGCAAGGCGGGTCTTCTGTATTACTACGTAGCGCCATATATATATATATATATATATATATATATGCAGAGGTTATATTTAATTTGTTAGGATTCAACAAGCTTAAAATTTTGACAATCCAGCGAATCTCAACCATTAAGGTCGTCTTTATGTGTGTATGTCAATATTTATTTATAAAACAAATTTGCATTTTATCTGATGAAAGCGCACCATAATTTGCCTTGGTTGCCCTTGAAATATAACAAAATAAATATGGTTTTATAAATATAGTTTCCATTTATTAATATATTGTATACACATATGTAGGCAACACGGTAAAAACCTCCCAGACCCACATTGTAAATGTGGTTGGTGTTAGGAAGGGCATCCAACTGTAGAAAACCTGCCAGACAGTCCTATGCGAGCAAGACAATCACTCTTGCCTCAAGTGGGAAAACCCCCGTCCAAACCCATGCAAGCGTGGAACACAGACGTTAAACGTTGATGATGATGATATATATATATATAGAAGGTACTGCCCCGAAATTGAGCTGGTACTTTCTTTATCGACCCCTAAAAGATGACAAGCAGAGTGGATCTTAGCAGCCACCCACACCCTCTCAATTCTCTCTCCTTGGATCCTGCAGAAAATCCAAGAATGTGACAGCTGGAAGGAGAGAGAAGACAGCCGCTGTGCTGGGTTGGTATTTTCTTTATCAAGCCCTCGAAATAATGAATTACAAGGGGGACGTTAGTAGACAGATACCTTCTCGGCCGTCGCTCCTTTGATCCAGTAGAAAATCTAAGATGCGACAGTTGGAAGATGAGCGAAGACAGCTGCTGTACTGGGTTAGTATTTTCTTTATCAAGCCCTCGAAAGAATGAATTACAAGGGGGGACGTTAGTAGACAGATACCTTCTCGGGAGTCACTCCTTTGATCCAGTAGAAAATCGAAGATGCAACAGTTGGAAGATGAGAGAAGACAACTGCTGTACTGGGTTGGTATTTTCTTAATCAACCCCCTCATCATCATTGTCTAACATCCATCTTACACACTAGCATGGATTACAAGGGGGACCTTATTAGACAGATACCTTCTCGGGCCTTCCTCCTTTGATCCAGTAGAAAATCTAAGATGCGACAGAGAGAGAGAGAGAGAGAGAGAGAGAGAGGGGGGGGGACAGCCCCATCACTGGCCTGGTACTTTCTTTATCAACCTCAAATGAATGAAAGACAATGTGGAACTCAGCTTACACACGGTCACCCTCTGTCCTTTGAGCCAGCGGCACAACCGCAGTATAACAGCTGGGAGGTGAGAGAGAGAGAGAGAGGGATGTATATAAAAGGGGCAGCCCCGACATTGGGCTAGTACTTTTTTATCGACCCCTGTACTGATTGTGTTGTTATTTCTGTTTACTTGTTACATACATCATCATCATCATTTTACGTCCACTTTTTCCCTGCTTGCAAGGGTGGGACGGGAACTGATTCTGGCTTGATTTCTACAGCTGGATGCCCTTCCTAACACCAACCTCATTTACAGTGAGTGCTGGGTGCTTTTTTGCCGTGGCACCACCATGACCACTTTACAGTGGAATGATAGGGACCCCAGTCCTTATCATCTCATTTCTACAGCTGAGTAAACTGGAGCAATGTGAAATAAAGTGTCTTGCTCAAGGAAACAACACATCACCCGGTCTGAGAATTGAACTCACAACCTTTCGATTGCAAGGCCAATGCTCTAACCACTAAGCCATGTGCCTCCATTATATACATTATATACATATATATATAGAGAGAGAGAGATGTATATACAGAAGGAGCAGCCCCGACATTGGGCTGGTACTTTTTTTTATCGACCCCTGTACTGATTGTGTTGTTATTTCTGTTTACTTGTTACATACATATAGAGAGAGAGAGAGAGAGAGAGAGAGAGAGAGAGAGAGAGAGATGTATATACAGAAGGGGCAGGCTCGACATTGGGTTGGTCCTTACTTTATTAACCGGCTATGGATGACAGTTGATGTGGGCCTCTATACATGCAACACCCTATCAATCTCCCCTTCTTTAATCCCACAGAATATCCAAGATGTGACAGCTGCAAGATGAGATCATCATCATCATCATCACCATCATCATTAACATCATTACCATCATCATCATCATCATCATTTAACGTCCATCTTTCACGCTAACATGGGTTAGACGGTAGTTGTCCCACTTGAGGCAAGGTTGGTCGGGTGACCGTGGCTCGCTTGTATAGGACTATCTGGCAGGTTTTCTACGGCTGGATGCCCTTCCTAACACCAACCACGTTTACAGTGTGGACTGGGAGGTTTTTACCCTGTTACCTACATGGCCACATTACAGTGTTGACTGTGTGTTTTTGTTGTGACACCTACACAACCACTTTACAGTGTGGACTGGGTGCTGTTTTGTCATGACACCTACATGACCACTTTACAGTGTGGACTGGGTGCTTTTTGTTGTGACACCTACATGACCACTTTACAGTGTGGACTGGGTGCTTTTTGTTGTGACACCTACATGACCACTCTACAGTGTGGACTGGGTGCTTTTTGTTGTGACACCTACACAACCACTTTATAGTGTAGACTGGGTGCTTTTTGTTGTGACACCTACACAACCACTTTATAGTGTAGACTGGGTGCTTTTTGTTGTGACACCTACATGACCACTTTACAGTGTGGACCGGGTGCGTTTTGTTGTGACATCTACATGGCCACTTTACAGTATGGACTGGGTGTTTTTTGTTGTGACACCTACATGACCACTTTACAGTGTGGACTGGGTGCTTTTTGTTGTGACACCTACATGACCACTTTACAGTGTGGACTGGGTGCTTTTTGTCATGACACCTACATGACCACTTTACAGTGTGGACTGGGTGTTTTTTGTTGTGACACCTACATGACCACTTTACAGTGTGGACTGGGTGCTTTTTGTTGTGACACCTACATGACCACTTTACAGTGTGGACTGGGTGCTTTTTGTTGTGACACCTACACAACCACTTTACAGTGTGGACTGGGTGCTTTTTGTTGTGACACCTACATGACCACTTTACAGTGTGGACTGGGTGCTTTTTGTTGTGACACCTACATGACCACTTTACAGTGTGGACTGGGTGCTTTTTGTCATGACACCTACATGACCACTTTACAGTGTGGACTGGGTGTTTTTTGTTGTGACACCTACATGACCACTTTACAGTATGGACTGGGTGTTTTTTGTTGTGACACCTACATGACCACTTTACAGTGTGGACTGGGTGCTTTTTGTTGTGACACCTACATGACCACTTTACAGTGTGGACTGGGTGCTTTTTGTTGTGACACCTACACAACCACTTTACAGTGTGGACTGGGTGCTTTTTGTTGTGACACCTACACAACCACTTTATAGTGTAGACTGGGTGCTTTTTGTTGTGACACCTACATGACCACTTTACAGTGTGGACTGGGTGCTTTTTGTTCACAGTGTAAGGGTGGTGTGGAGAGAAGCGGGTGGGTGGGGGGTATAGTGATTAAGAGGTGCCTACTAGAAGTATGTTTGGAAAAAAAGGGGCTGCACAGACACTATCCCGGTACCTTTTTTATCAAGCCCCTGAAAGGATGAAAGGCAAAGTGGTTCTTAGCAAACACAGACACCATCTCAACCATTCCCCTCTCTATCTTTTGATCAAACAGAAATTCTAAGGTGTGACAGGTGGAGGGAAAGAGGACAGTGCCAGTCCTGGGCCAGTAGTTTCTTTAACGATGCCACAAAAGGCTGACAGGCAACGAGGACCTCCGTGAACACAAACACTCTCTCTCTCTCTCCTTTCATCTGGTAAAACACCCAGGGTGTGACCCCTGGAAGCTAAGTAAGGGCTGGTATAAAGAGGACCTCAGCAAACACAAATACTCTCTCTTGGTATAAATAGGGCCCTAGTGAACACAAATACTCTCTCTCTTGGTATAAATAGGGTCCTAGTGAACACAAATACTCTCTCTTGGTATAAATAGGGCCCTAGTTACATAAATACTTTCTCTCTTGGTATAAATAGGGCCCTAGTGAACACAAATACTCTCTCTCTTGGTATAAATAGGGCCCTAGTGAACACAAATACTCTCTCTCTTGGTATAAATAGGGTCCTAGTGAACAGAAATACTCTCTCTCTTGGTATAAATAGGGCCCTAGTGAACACAAACACTCTCTCTCTCTCCTTTGATCTGGTAAAACATCCAGGGTGTGACAGCTGGAAGCTAAATGAAGGCTGGTGTAAAGAGGACCTCAGCAAACACAAATACTCTCTCTCTTGGTATAAATAGGGCCCTAGTGAACACAAATACTCTCTCTTGGTATAAATAGGGCCCTAGTGAACACAAATACTCTCTCTTGGTATAAATAGGGCCCTAGTGAACACAAATACTCTCTCTCTTGGTATAAATAGGGCCCTAGTGAACACTCTCTTGGTATAAATAGGGCCCTAGTGAACACAAATACTCTCTCTTGGTATAAATAGGGCCCTAGTGAACACAAATACTCTCTCTCTTGGTATAAATAGGGCCCTAGTGAACACAAATACTCTCTCTCTTGGTATAAATAGGGCCCTAGTGAACACAAACACTCTCTCTCTTGGTATAAATAGGGCCCTCGTGAACACAAATACTCTCTCTCTTGGTATAAATAGGGCCCTAGTGAACACAAACACTCCATCTCTTGGTATAAATAGGGCCCTCGTGAACACAAATACTCTCTCTCTTGGTATAAATAGGGCCCTAGTGAGCACAAATACTCTCTCTCTTGGTATAAATAGGGCCCTAGTGAACACAAACACTCTCTCTCTTGGTATAAATAGGGCCCTAGTGAACACAAACACTCTCTCTCTTGGTATAAATAGGGCCCTAGTGAACACAAACACTCTCTCTCTTGGTATAAATAGGGCCCTAGTGAACACAAACACTCCATATCTCTCCTTTGAACTGGTAAAACAGCAGGAAGTAAAATGAGGGCTGGTGGTAGAAATAGGATACTTCCTCTCTCCTTTGAGCCGACAAAACATCCAGGAAGGTATGCAGCGATGATGCAAAGAGGACCTCAGTGAACACAAAACACACTCTCTCTCTCTCCTTTGACTTGGTAAAACATCCAGGAAGGTGTGACAAACTAGAAGACAAGTAGGCGCTGGTGGTAGAAATAGGACCTCCGCCGATAAATATACTCCCTCTCTCCTTTGAGCCAACAAAACATCCAGGAAGGTGTGACAAACTAGAAGACAAGTAGGCGCTGGTGGTAGAAATAGGACCTCCGCCGATAAATATACTCCCACTCTCCTTTGAGCCAACAAAACATCCAGGAAGGTGTGACAAACTAGAAGACAAGTAGGCGCTGGTGGTAGAAATAGGACCTCCGCCGATAAATATACTCCCGCTCTCCTTTGAGCCAACAAAACATCCAGGAAGGTGTGACAACTGAACGATGGTGTGAAGAGGACCTCAGTGAACACAACAAAAACTCCATTTCTCTCTCCTTTGACCTGGTAAAATATCCAAGGTGTGACAAACTAGGACACGAGTAAGGGCTGGTACAAAGAGAACCTCAGCAAACACAAATACTCTCTGTCTTGGGTCAAAGAGGACCTCAGCAAATACAACAAAAACTCCATTTTTCTCTCCATTTCTCTGGTAAAATATCCAAGAAGGTGTGACAAACTAGGACACGAGTAAGGGCTGGTACAAAGAGGACCTCAGCAAACACAAATACTCTCTCTCTTGGGTCAAAGAGGACCTCAGCAAATACAACAAAAACTCCATTTTTCTCTCCATTTCTCTGGTAAAATATCCAAGAAGGTGTGACAAACTAGGACACGAGTAAGGGCTGGTACAAAGAGGACCTCAGCAAACACAAATACTCTCTCTCTTGGGTCAAAGAGGACCTCAGCAAATACAACAAAAACTCCATTTTTCTCTCCATTTCTCTGGTAAAATATCCAAGAAGGTGTGACAAACTAGGACACGAGTAAGGGCTGGTACAAAGAGGACCTCAGCAAACACAAATACTCTCTCTCTTGGGTCAAAGAGGACCTCAGCAAACACAACAAAAACTCCATTTTTCTCTCCTTTGCTCTGGTAAAATATCCAAGAAGGTGTGACAAACTAGGACACGAGTAAGGGCTGGTACAAAGAGGACCTCAGCAAACACAAATACTCTCTCTCTTGGGTCAAAGAGGACCTCAGCAAATACAACAAAAACTCCATTTTTCTCTCCATTTCTCTGGTAAAATATCCAAGAAGGTGTGACAAACTAGGACACGAGTAAGGGCTGGTACAAAGAGGACCTCAGCAAACACAAATACTCTCTCTCTTGGGTCAAAGAGGACCTCAGCAAATACAACAAAAACTCCATTTTTCTCTCCATTTCTCTGGTAAAATATCCAAGAAGGTGTGACAAACTAGGACACGAGTAAGGGCTGGTACAAAGAGAACCTCAGCAAACACAAATACTCTCCGTCTTGGGTCAAAGAGGACCTCAGCAAATACAACAAAAACTCCATTTTTCTCTCCATTTCTCTGGTAAAATATCCAAGAAGGTGTGACAAACTAGGACACGAGTAAGGGCTGGTACAAAGAGGACCTCAGCAAACACAAATACTCTCTCTCTTGGGTCAAAGAGGACCTCAGCAAATACAACAAAAACTCCATTTTTCTCTCCATTTCTCTGGTAAAATATCCAAGAAGGTGTGACAAACTAGGACACGAGTAAGGGCTGGTACAAAGAGAACCTCAGCAAACACAAATACTCTCCGTCTTGGGTCAAAGAGGACCTCAGCAAATACAACAAAAACTCCATTTTTCTCTCCATTTCTCTGGTAAAATATCCAAGAAGGTGTGACAAACTAGGACACGAGTAAGGGCTGGTACAAAGAGGACCTCAGCAAACACAAATACTCTCTCTCTTGGGTCAAAGAGGACCTCAGCAAATACAACAAAAACTCCATTTTTCTCTCCATTTCTCTGGTAAAATATCCAAGAAGGTGTGACAAACTAGGACACGAGTAAGGGCTGGTACAAAGAGGACCTCAGCAAACACAAATACTCTCTCTCTTGGGTCAAAGAGGACCTCAGCAAACACAACAAAAACTCCATTTTTCTCTCCTTTGCTCTGGTAAAATATCCAAGAAGGTGTGACAAACTAGGACACGAGTAAGGGCTGGTACAAAGAGGACCTCAGCAAACACAAATACTCTCTCTCTTGGGTCAAAGAGGACCTCAGCAAATACAACAAAAACTCCATTTTTCTCTCCATTTCTCTGGTAAAATATCCAAGAAGGTGTGACAAACTAGGACACGAGTAAGGGCTGGTACAAAGAGGACCTCAGCAAACACAAATACTCTCTCTCTTGGGTCAAAGAGGACCTCAGCAAATACAACAAAAATTCCATTTTTCTCTCCATTTCTCTGGTAAAATATCCAAGAAGGTGTGACAAACTAGGACACGAGTAAGGGCTGGTACAAAGAGGACCTCAGCAAATACAAATACTCTCTCTCTTGGGTCAAAGAGGACCTCAGCAAACACAACAAAAACTCCATTTTTCTCTCCTTTGCTCTGGTAAAATATCCAAGAAGGTGTGACAAACTAGGACACGAGTAAGGGCTGGTACAAAGAGGACCTCAGCAAACACAAATACTCTCTCTCTTGGGTCAAAGAGGACCTCAGCAAACACAACAAAAACTCCATTTTTCTCTCCTTTGCTCTGGTAAAATATCCAAGAAGGTGTGACAAACTAGGACACGAGTAAGGGCTGGTACAAAGAGGACCTCAGCAAACACAAATACTCTCTCTCTTGGGTCAAAGAGGACCTCAGCAAACACAACAAAAACTCCATTTTTCTCTCCTTTGCTCTGGTAAAATATCCAAGAAGGTGTGACAAACTAGGACACGAGTAAGGGCTGGTACAAAGAGGACCTCAGCAAACACAAATACTCTCTCTCTTGGGTCAAAGAGGACCTCAGCAAACACAACAAAAACTCCATTTTTCTCTCCTTTGCTCTGGTAAAATATCCAAGAAGGTGTGACAAACTAGGACACGAGTAAGGGCTGGTACAAAGAGGACCTCAGCAAACACAAATACTCTCTCTCTTGGGTCAAAGAGGACCTCAGCAAATACAACAAAAACTCCATTTTTCTCTCCATTTCTCTGGTAAAATATCCAAGAAGGTGTGACAAACTAGGACACGAGTAAGGGCTGGTACAAAGAGGACCTCAGCAAATACAACAAAAACTCCATTTTTCTCTCCATTTCTCTGGTAAAATATCCAAGGTGTGACAAACTAGGACACGAGTAAGGGCTGGTACAAAGAGGACCTCAGCAAACACAAATACTCTCTCCCTTGGGTCAAAGAGGACCTCAGCAAACACAACAAAAACTCCATTTCTCTTCTTTGATCCAGCATGTAACAGTTGAAAGGAGAGAGAGAACAGAACTGTTACTAGGTTGGTACTTTCTATATCAAACCCCTAAAAGAATAAAAGTCAATGAGGACCCCAGAAAACAGCAACCCCCTTTTAATTCTCCCTCCTTTAATCTAGTGGAACATCCAGGGTATGACAGCTGGAAGGAAGAGAGGACAGTACTATCACTGAGCAAGTACTTTTTATATCGACCCCTGAAAGAATGAAAGACAAAGGGGACCTCAGAAGACACAGATCCCTTTCAACCCCCTCTCTGTCCTTTGATCCAGCAGAAGATCAAGGGTGTGACAGCTGGGAGAAAAATGAGAGCTGGTAGAAGAGGATCTCAGAAGACATGGCAGATCCTTCTGTCCTTTGATCTAGCAGAAAATCTAGGGTGTTACAGCTGGTAGAAGAAGACCTCAGATGACCCCCGCTGTCAACCCACCTTCTCTCCTTTGATCTAGCAGAAAATCTAGGGTGTTACAGCTGGTAGAAGAGGACCTCAGATGACCCCCGCTGTGAACCCACCTTCTCTCCTTTGATCTAGCAGAAAATCTAGGGTGTTACAGCTGGTAGAAGAGGACCTCAGATGACCCCCCGCTGTCAACCCACCTTCTGTCCTTTGATCCAGCAAAAAATCTAGGGTGTTACAGCTGGTAGAAGAGGACCTCAGATGATCCCCGCTGTGAACCCACCTTCTCTCCTTTGATCTAGCAGAAAATCTATCGTGTGACAGCTGGAAGAGAAGTGAGGCCTGGTAGAAGAGGACCTCAGCTGACAAAAACACCCTTTCAACCCTCCATTTTTTTTTTCTTTTTTGACCCAACAGGAAATCCAGGGTGTGAGAGTTGGAAGGCAAGCGGGCTGTACCAACACTGGACTGGTTGGTAATTTCTACATCAAACCCTGAAAGAATGAAAAACAAAGGGGACCTCATAAGACACAGATCTCTTTCAACCCTCCTCCCTGTTCTTTGATCCAGCAGAAAAGCCAGGGTCTGACAGCTGGAATGAAAGAGAGCTTTACCATCACTGGCTCGGTACTTTCTTTATCGACCCCAAATGCACGAAAGGCTGGGTGGATCTTAGCAAACACAAGACACCTTTCAAACATTCCTCTCTCCCTTTTGATCCAACGAAACCTCTAGAGTTTAAGAGCCAGAAGAAGAATGAGAGAGGGCAGCACTATCACCTTCCTGGTACTTTCTTTATCGACCCCAAATGCACGAAAGGCTGGGTGAATCTTAGCCAACACAAGACACCTTCTCAAACATTCCTCTCCCTTTTGATCCAACGAAACATCTAGGGTTTAACAGCCAGAAGAAGAATGAGAGAGGGCAGCACCATCACTCTCCTGGTACTTTCTTTATCGACCCCAAATGCACGAAAGGCTGGGTGGATCTTAGCCAACACAAGACACCATCTCGAACATTCCTCTCTCCCTTTTGATCCATTGCAACATCTAGCGTGATAGCCAGAAGGGAAATGAGAGAGAGAAGCACTGTCACCCTCCTGGTACTTTCTTTATCGACCCCAAATGCACGAAAGGCTGGGTGGATCTTCCCAACACAAGACACCATCTCAAACATTCCTTTCTCTCTTTTGATCCATTGCAACATCTAGCGTGATAGCCAGAAGGAAAATGAGAGAGGGCAGCACTGTCACCCTCCTGGTACTTTCTTTATCAACCCCAAATGGATGAAATACTGGGTGGATCTTAGCAAACACAAGACACCATCCTGACACACATTCTAATTCTTTTGATGCATCAAAAAAATCCAGGATGTGAGAGGTGAAAGGGGACAGAAAGAGGACTGCACCATTACTGGGCCAGGTACTTTTCTTTATCAACCCCCGAATGGATGAAAGGCAAAGAAGGACCTCAGCAAACGCAGACACTCCGTCTCTCCTTTGACCAAACAAAACATCCAGATCTAGGGTGTGACAGCTGACAGAGAAGTGAGGGCTGGTGCAAAGAGGCAGGGCCAGATTTAATGGGGGGAGGGTAAAAGGGGGCAATTGGCCCAAGCCCCCTGTAGTGAGGGACCCACCAGTGACGGCCATAGGAACTTATTTGTGCCCTCATCTGGGC
>OZ024766.1:11524467-11529467 GCA_964016885.1 Eledone cirrhosa | reverse complement strand
CTCTATATCTATCTATCTTTCTCTTTCACTCTCCCTCACTGGCTCTGTTACTCCCCCTCTCTATGTCTATCTATCTTTCTAATTAACTCTCACTCCCCCCTCTTTCACTACGTCTGCCTATCTACCATTCCCTCTCTCTATCTATCTATCTCTTTCACTCTCCGTCACTGGCTTTATGTTACTCTCTTTCACTCTCTTACTGGCTCTCTCTCTTACTCTCTCTATCTATCATTGAAAGTAGGGCATCAGAGAGAGAAAATTTACATATGTGTGTATATATGTGTATGTGTGTGTGTGTGTGTAAGCCAAAGCTAGGTCATCTGCATATCATTAGCATATACTTAGCATACATTACCCTTGTTAGATAGATATATATATACACACACACACGTGTGTCTGTGTGTGTATATATATATGTGTGTGTATATAAATATATATATATGTGTGTGTGTGTATGTGTGTGTATAAATATATATATATATATATGTGTGTGTGTGTGTGTCTATATATATATGTGTGTGTATGTAGCTACCACCTCACAACCACTACGAACACCCGGCGCGGTGCGGTGTTTGCCTTTACTTAGCATCCGCCGCCGCCCAAAAGAAGAAGACTCAATGCGCCGTCTTCGGTCGTCTGCCGATCAAACGCTCGGACGTTGCCAGCCGACAATCTTTCCTGCCCGTCTGTAGCCTGTAATGTCCGCAAATGGGGGCCTCCAACCGCGACCTATATTCTTTGGTTCGCTGACTACGACTACGCTGGCCTCTTTACCGCGTAGTAATATATCGGCTCCCGTTTCGTTTTATAATGATGTTGTTGTTGTTTATATCTATCTCGCTTCTTATCCCGGATGCAAAAACACCGTCTTCGGTCGGCGGCCCTTCATTTTCCTGCTTACGAAAGACTCAAACATTGGTTGCCCGGCCACTTTATTCCCTGTTATATCTGCCATCGTGATGCTCAAATCGAGAACTATATTCTTCCGAGTGGATCTCTGACTGGTGCGAATTGCCTTTTGACCGCCTGTTTGCTGAGTAGTGATATATATATATATATCGGCTCCATTCCATTCCTTGCTGTATACTTTCTATCTATCTACTACTATGTGACAAGATGACGCTAAAGCGCCGTCTTCGGTCGGCCGACAGCGATGGCACTTCCGATTACAGGCACGGACATTGCCTGTCGGACCGTTTCCAGCTCCGTCCGTCCACGGTAATGTCCACAAACGGAGTCCCCAAGCGGCGACCTATATTCTCTCTATGAGATCGCTGGTTGGCACTGCTTCGCCGGCCTCTTTGCCACGCGCAGTGATATCGTGTTTACAATGCTCTATACTCTTACTTCTCCTCCTCCTCCTCGCCTTTTTCCTTCTTTTTTACCTTCCTCCCACTCCAATCGCTTCGTCCTTCCGCGCCTTTTTTTCTCTCTCGTTTCATTTACTTGTAGCGAAGGTTGTGAAACGTCGTCTACTGCTGAGCTCTCTCACCCTCTCACTCACTCCCCGTCTCCCTCCCTATATAGCTATCTATCTGTCTCTCTAACACACTCTCTCGTCTCTATCTGTCTAGCTAGCACACCCTCTCATCTTTATCTATCTGTCTATTTAACACACCCTCTCATCTCTATCTATCTATCTCCCTATCACACTCTCTCGTCTCTATCTATCTGTCTAGCTAGCACACCCTCTCATCTTTATCTATCTGTCTAGCTATCACACTCTCTCTCTCTCTCTCTTTCTCTCTCCTTCTGTGTATCACTCACTCTTTCTTTCTATCTTTCTCTCCCCCTCTCTCTCTATATATATGTATGTGTGTATCACTCCCTCTCTCTCTATATATATGTGTGTATATCACTCGCTCTCTCTTACTCTTTCTATCTCTGTTTCTCCCCCACTCTCTCTATATATATACATGTGTGTGTATATCACTCCCTCCCTCTATCTCTCTTTCTCCCCCCCTCTCTCTCTATATATATACATATGTGTGTATCCCTCCCCCTCTCTCTCTATATATATATACATGTGTGTGTATCACTCCCTCCCTCTCCCTCTAGTTGTGTTGTGCTACGTCTCTACCACTAATACTACTGCATTCCCACTGCTGGCAACATCACCACCACCTCTACTGCAATCCTACTGCTGCTGTCACCACCAACCACCACTATAATTACCACTGCAATCCTACTGCTACAACTACTACTACCACCTCTACTGTAGTTCTGCTGCTATAACAACTACCACCTCTACTACAACAACAACAACCATCACTACTACTACCACCTCTACTGTAGTTCTGCTGCTATAACAACTACCACCTCTACTACAACAACAACAACCATCACTACTACTACCACCTCTACTGTAGTTCTGCTGCTATAACAACTACCACCTCTACTACAACAACAACCACCACCACTACTACCACCTCTACTGTAGTTCTGCTGCTATAACAACTACCACCTCTACTACAACAACAACAACCACCACTACTACTACCACCTCTACTGTAGTTATGCTGCTATAACAACTACCACCTCTACAACAACAACAACAACAACAACCACTACCACTACCACCTCTACTGTAGTTCTGCTGCTATAACAACTACCACCTCTACTACAACAACAACAACCATTACCACCACTACCTCTACTGTAGTTCTGCTGCTATAACAACTACTACCTCTACTACAACAACAACAACCACTACCACCACTACCTCTACTGTAGTTCTGCTGCTATAACAACTACCACCTCTACTACAACAACAACAACCACTACTACCTCTACTGTAGTTCTGCTGCTATAACAACTACTACCTCTACTACAACAACAACCACTACTACCTCTACTGTAGTTCTGCTGCTATAACAACTACCACCTCTACTACAACAACAACAACCACCACTACCACCACCTCTACTGTAGTTCTGCTGCTATAACAACTACCACCTCTACTACAACAACAACAACCATCACTACTACCACCACCTCTACTGTAGTTCTGCTGCTATAACAACTACCACCTCTACTACAACAACAACAACCATCACTACTACCACTACCTCTACTGTAGTTCTGCTGCTATAACAACTACCACCTCTACTACAACAACAACCACCATTACCACCACTACCTCTACTGTAGTTCTGCTGCTATAACAACTACCACCTCTACTACAACAACAACAACCACTACCACCACTACCTCTATTGTAGTTCTGCTGCTATAACAACTACCACCTCTACTACAACAACAACAACCACTACTACCACTACCTCTACTGTAGTTCTGCTGCTATAACAACTACCACCTCTACTACAACAACAACCACCATTACCACCACTACCTCTACTGTAGTTCTGCTGCTATAACAACTACCACCTCTACTACAACAACAACAACCATTACCACCACTACCTCTACTGTAGTTCTGCTGCTATAACAACTACCACCTCTACTACAACAACAACAACCACTACCACCACTACCTCTACTGTAGTTCTGCTGCTATAACAACTACCACCTCTACTACAACAACAACAACCACTACTACCACTACCTCTACTGTAGTTCTGCTGCTATAACAACCACCACCTTTACTACAACAACAACAACCACTACCTCTACTGTAGTTCTGCTGCTATAACAACTACCTCCTCTACTACAACAACAACCACCACCACTACCTCTACTGTAGTTCTGCTGCTATAACAACCACCACCTCTACTACAACAACAACAACCACCACTACTACTACCACCTCTACTACAACAACAACAACAACCACTACTACCACCACCTCTACTGTAGTTCTGCTGCTATAACAACTACTACCTCTACTACAACAACAACCACCACTACTGTAGTTCTGCTGCTATAACAACTACCACCTCTACTACAACAACAACAACCACTACCACCACTACCTCTACTGTAGTTCTGCTGCTATAACAACTACCACCTCTACTGCAACAACAACCACTACTACCACCACCTCTATTGTAGTTCTGCTGCTATAACAACCACCACCTCTACTACAACAACCACTACTACCACCACCTCTACTGTAGTTCTGCTATTACAACAACAACTACTACTACTACCACCTTTACTGTAGTTCTGCTGCTATAACAACTACCACCTCTACTACTACAACAACCACCACCACTACTACCACCATCACCACCTCTACTACAACAACAACCACTACTACCACCACCACCTCTACTACAACAACAACCACTGCTACCACAACCACTTCTACTACAACAACAACCACTACCTCTACGACAACAACCACCACTACTACCACCACCACCACTACTACTACAACCAGCACTACTACCACTACTACCACCACCACTTCAACTACCTGGAATGTTATTTTGTCATACTTAGGTAACCAAGGAAGGCAACCCAACACCACCACCACCACAACCAACACCAACACCACCAACACCACCACCACAACAACCACCAACACTATCGCTACTAAAACAACATCAACAACAACCTCACCACCACCACCAACACCACCACTGCCATCTACTACAACAACATCACAACCACCACCACCAACACCACCAACACCACCACCACCACCACCAACACTACTGCCATCTACTACAACAACATCACAACCACCAACAACACCAACACCATTACTGCCATTTACTATAACAGCATCACAACCACCAACACCACCACCACTACCACTACTGCCATCTACTGCAACAACATCACAACCACCAACACCACCACCACCACCACTACTGCCATCTACTGCAACAACATCACAACCAACACCACCACTACTGCCATCTACTACAACAACATCACAACCACCAACAACACCACCACCACCACTACTGCCATCTACTACACCATCACCACCACCACCACCATCTCTACTGCAACACCACTAACAACATCACAACCACCACTACTAATATCTCTAGAACAAACACCAACAACATCACAACCACCACCACCAC
>OZ024766.1:11499467-11501967 GCA_964016885.1 Eledone cirrhosa | reverse complement strand
ATAGATATGTTTCTTTATTAGCCACAGGGGCACACAAGAAGGGGACAAATACAAAGAGGGAAGTTTACATACAATAAAAACGTGTAAAATGTTATCACAAATGCAATTTAAAAAATTAGTCGATTTTCCCCCAATAGGGGGAGACAGTTCATATGGGTAACACATACCCCTGAAAAAATGTGCAACCCTCATCTCCAGGAGTACGAAGAGTTTCTACTCCTTTCCTCTCCTCCTCCTTTTCCTCAACCTACAGGCTGATATAGAGAGAAGGCCCATTCACTCGGGCCATTCTCGCCACTTTCACCCACCTTTCATAAAACTTGCTGGGGTACAGCACCTCTCTCTCCATCCTGACTCTTCTTCCAAAGTGGTATTTGAAAAAAAGAATCAGTTGTTGGCCGGAGAGAAAGGTGTCTGACCTCAGCCCTTTCAACCTCGTCCACCATACAACCTCTTTCGCCATAGCTATCACACAAAGGAAAACCGCCTCTCCTTTGTTTTTGAAGGAGGGTGGCGGTTTGATCATGACAATGGACTCGGTGGTCAACTGGATTGGTCCCACAGCTAGATAGATAGATCTCCTTATGAAGTGGTCCCGGAAGAAGGGAATGAGTTAGATAGATAGATAGATGGACAGACAGACAGACAGACAGACAGACAGACAGACAGACAGACAGACAGACAGACAGATAGATAGATATTTACTGAGGTGCAGCACCTCTCTCTCCGCTCTCACCTTCCTTCTGAAGTGGTATTTTAAAAAAGGGGGATGGATGAGTTGTTGTCAAAGAGGAAGGTATTTGCCCTCAGTCCTTTCAACCTCGTCCACCATATTACTTCTTTCACCATAGCCACCAGACAGAGGAAAACCCCCACCCCTTCGGTGTAAAATGACAGCAGCAGGGTGATCATCACATGGAATCACATGACAGCCGGATTTGTCCTACATGTGACAGTAGCTGCTCGACATAATTCCACAGGGTGGCCACACCTAGACACTGGATAATTGCATGCGGAAGAGTTTCAGTGTTCTGAATGAACGAATGAAATTATTGTGTACAATGCTCAGGTGCACTACAACCCATCAAAGGTGCATGTATAGTACATAGAATAATGTACAAATGTCAGGAAAGTGGACCATAACGCACCAAAGTACTCAATACTTAGGGTAGTAGAGTGGGTAATAGGAACCAGTAAGACCCCGACGGCTGAGCTCAAGCCGTTTCGACGGCTAATTCTGGACTAGTCCAGAATTAGCCGTCGAAACGGCTTGAGCTCAGTCGTCGGGGTCTTACTTGTTCCTATATATATATATGAAAATATGGGTGAGAAGAATACTGCTGGTTGCACATGGATAACATGTTATAAAATGAGCCCCTGATAAGGGACTCATTTTATATATATATATATATATATATATATATATATTTATATATATTTATATATATTTATATATATATATATATTTATATATATTTATATATATATATATATATATATATATATATATATATTTATATATATTTATATATATATATATATATTTATATATATTTATATATATTTATATATATTTATATATATTTATATATATTTATATATATATATTTATATATTTATATATATTTATATATATATATATATATATATATGTATATATATATATAATAAATCAGGAAAGAAGAGTGACACGGTTTGCTATACAAAAAAGGTTTTTAATCTCATTGCTGACAATTGTTTCTCTGAACTGGTAGGTCTAGAGATCGCTACCCGCTTGTTTTCGTGTCATTCGATCACCAATACATAGTTGTAACCAGTCAATTCATCAGAGCTTGTGAGAATGAGGGGAATACACAGGCATGGCTTCTATATATAGTAGTAATGGCATTCAATCAGAACAATAACAACAATACTAACAATGCTAGCAATAAATTATTTGAAATAACCACAACATCAATCTAGGTGGGAAGTATAGTATATCTGTCAAACTTAGCCAAGCGTTGATATCATCCACTACCCGGAGTACCATAACTGGACTACACCTAAGTGTACTACCTATAACAATAATTTGTTACCCCGTATATATATATATAGAGAGATGGAGGCACATGGCTTGGTGGTTAGAGCATTGGACTTGCAATCGAAAGGTTGTGAGTTCAATTCTCAGACCGGGTGATGTGTTGTTTCCTTGAGCAAGACACTTTATTTCACATTGTTCCAGTTTACTCAGCTGTAGAAATGAGATGATAGGGACTGGGGTCCCTATCATTCCACTGCAAAGTGGTCGTGGAGGTGCCACGGCAAATAAGCACCCAGCACTCACTGTAAATGAGGTTGGTGTTAGGAAGGGCATCCAGCTGTAGAAATGAGATGATAGGGACTGGGGTCCCTATCATTCCACTGCAAAGTGGTCGTGGAGGATCCACGGCAAAAAAGCACCCAGCACTCACTGTAAATGAGGTTGGTGTTAGGAAGGGCATCCAGCTGTAGAAATCAAGCC
>OZ024766.1:11489467-11491967 GCA_964016885.1 Eledone cirrhosa | reverse complement strand
ATTTTTCCCAGAATTTTCACAGGTAGGGGGTGACAATTTTTCTAGAGGGTTCTGAGAATTTTTATGGAATTTTTATGGATTTTTAACAGAATTTTAATGGATTATTTTTACAGCATTTTTAGTAATTTTTAATAGAATTTTTACAGGTTCTCCATAGGTTTTTTTTACAGATTTTCCCAGAATTTTCACAGGTAGGGGGTGACAATTTTTCTAGAGGGTTCTGAGAATTTTTATGGAATTTTTACAGATTTTTAACAGAATTTTTACAGAATTTTAATGGATTTTTCACTTAATTTTTAGGGATTTGAATAAAATTTTTACAGGTTCTCCATAGGTTTTTTTTACAGATTTTTTCCAGAATTTTCACAGGTAGGGGGTGACAATTTTTCTAGAGGGTTCTGAGAATTTTTATGGAATTTTTAGAGATTTTTAACAGAATTTTTACAGAATTTTAATGGATTTTTCACTTAATTTTTAGGGATTTGAATAAAATTTTTACAGGTTCTACATAGGTTTTTTTTTACAGATTTTTTCCAGAATTTTCACAGGTAGAGGGTGACAATTTTTCTTGAGGGTTCTGAGAATTTTTATGGAATTTTTACAGATTTTTAACAGAATTTTTACTGAATTTTAATGGATTTTTCACTGAATTTTTAGGGATTTTAATAGAATTTTTACAGGTTCTCTATAGGTTTTTTTACAGATTTTTTCCAGAATTTTCACTGATAGCGAGTGACAAATTACCATCAGATGCTGATGATGATGATGTTGGTTGTGGTGGTGGTAAATTTTTGAAAGTTTTCTAAGAATTTTCACAGAACTTTTATGAAATTTTTACGTAATGTTTACAGAATTTTTACGGGAGGGATTTTTATAGAATTCATACAGATTTTTAAGTGAATTTTTCCAGATTTTTAACAGAATTTTTCAGATTCTTCCAAAATTTTTTACGGGATTTTTCACAGCATGCGGTGGGGTTGAAAATTACCATCAGAACATGATTGAGATGATGATGATGACGATGATGTTGGTCCTGGTGATGGTGGTGGTGATAAATTTTCGAGAAAGTTCTGAGAATTTTTACAGAATTTTTTACAGAATTTTCACAGAATTTGTTTCATCAGATAAAATAGGGAGACATGATATGAAGGTTAAAAAACACTTGTGAATAGTGCAGTTTTAAATCAACACTCTACTACCCTAAGTATGGTGCGTTATGGTCCATCTGGTTCCTTACCACTTTCCCTCCGTTATATATATATATATATATATATATATATATATGTGTGTGTGTGTATATATATGTAAGTATATCACAACATCCAGTCCTAAATAAATGAGGTCGTGTAGGTGTCACGAGAAAAAAACACAGTCCACGCTGTAATGTGGCCATGTAGGTAACACGGTAAAAACCTCCCAGTCCACACTGTAAACGTGGTTGGTGTTAGGAAGGGCATCCAGCCTTTGAAAACCCGCCAGACAGTCCTATGCGAGCAAGACAACCAATCTTGCCTCAAGTGGGAAAACTGCCGTCCAGACCCATGCAAGTGTGGAATATGGACATTAAATGATAATGATATATATATGTGTGTATATATATATATATATATAGATATAGATATATGTCTATATATGTGCGTATATATATATATATATATATATATATATATAAATCGGTCATGGATGTTTGTTGGTCATACACAGAGGTCGGTGTGCCGGAAAACTTTACTTGTAACACACACATGTATGTATATATATATATATATATATATATATATATATATATATACTATGTGTATGTATATATGTATAGGTAGGTATGTATGTATATATATATATATAGAGAGAGAGAGAGAGAGGAGAGAGAGAAAGAGAGAGAGAGAGAGAGAATTAGCTACACAGATCTACATGGACAAATAGGTAGTTAGACAGAAAGTTAGAGAGAGAGCAACAACAAAAAAATACAGGTATATACATAAACAGACAGACATACAGACATACAGACAGACACAGACAGTGGCATACTGTCTATGAGACAGGTATATAGCTATACAGGTAAGACAAATTAATACAGGTAAGTTAGGTAAGTGGATAAATGAATGACATTCCTGGACCAGTTGAATTCATAGTTTTTATGGCTATAGAGGACATTTTCATATTTCTAAGCCAAAATACACAAAACATACGTCTTATATAAGTACAATGTGAGATCTGTTTGTGTTTATAGAATGAATGTATATATATGTGGGTATATATATATATATATATATATATATATATATATATATATATATATTAAAATAACAGATTAAAGTTTAAGCAAAGAATCGCTGCTTTCACCCTTAACGGGATCTTCTGAAACTAACAAAGTCAATCTGTAAACGCAGAACTGGATATTTCAAAAAAACATTGCAACCGGAGGAAGACAGGAAGACGATACTTTGGTATATATATATATATATATATATATAATATATGTGTGTGTGTGTTAGTGTGTATG
>OZ024766.1:11479467-11484467 GCA_964016885.1 Eledone cirrhosa | reverse complement strand
CTATATGAGCGAGACACGGTCACCCAACCCAACTTGCCTCTTAATGGGACAAACCCGTCTAACCCATGCTAGCGTGAAAAATAGATGTTAAACGATGATGATGATGATACACAGATGGAAGGGGATAATTTGAAAGAAACCATGTTGAGCATGAACAGCTCAAGTGGTGTGCTTGTAAGGACCTTGGGTCAGGTTTGTCTAAGTAACTTGGCATGCAGAGTGGTTTTGTAAAGAAGCTGTGTTTAAGAGGGATAAGTTGTAGTGTGCGGGTGAGAAGACTGCGATGGTATGGACATGTGATGAGTTGAGAGAGAAACTGTGTATAAGAGGGATAAGTTGTAGTGTGCGGGTGAGAAGACTGCGATGGTATGGACATGTGATGAGTTGAGAGAGAAACTGTGTATAAGAGGGATAAGTTGTAGTGTGTGGGAGAGAAGACTGCGATGGTATGGACATGTGATGAGTTGAGAGAGAAACTGTGTATAAGCGGGATAAGTTGTGGTATGTGGGAGAGAAGACTGAGATGGTATGGACATGTGATGAGTTGAGAGAGAAACTGTGTGTAAGAGGGATAAGTTGTAGTGTGTGGGAGAGAAGACTGCGCTGGTATGGACATGTGATGAGTTGAGAGAGAAACTGTGTGTAAGAGGGATAAGTTGTAGTGTGTGGGAGAGAAGACTGCGATGGTATGGACATGTGATGTGTTGAGAGAGAAACTGTGTGTAAGAGGGATAAGCTGTAGTGCGTGGGAGAGAAGACTGAGATGGTATGGACATGTGATGAGTTGAGAGAGAAACTGTGTATAAGAGGGATAAGTTGTAGTGTGTGGGAGAGAAGACTGCGCTGGTATGGACATGTGATGAGTTGAGAGAGAAACTGTGTATAAGAGGGATAAGTTGTAGTGTGTGGGAGAGAAGACTGCGATGGTATGGATATGTGATCAGTTGAGAGAGAAACTGTGTATAAGAGGGATAAGTTGTGGTGTGTGGGAGAGAAGACTGAGATGGTATGGACATGTGATGAGTTGAGAGAGAAACTGTGTATAAGAGGGATAAGTTGTAGTGTGTGGGAGAGAAGACTGAGATGGTATGGACATGTGATGCACATGGAGGATGACCAAGCATATAAAGAAGTGCCAATAAATGCCAGTAGAAGGAAGACGCAGTAGAGGAAGACCACGTAAAACATGGGCGGACGTGGTGAGAGCAGACCTCAGATCGCTGAAGCTCACGGAGGAGATGACGAAGGACGGTGACGAATGGAGAGATGCTGTGCTGAATAGGACCTGTCCCGCCCTTGCAAGCAGGGAAAAGCGGACTTAAAATGATGATGATGATGATGATATATATCCAAACAAAGATTTCTTCTGATGAACGATATCAGACTTTTCTGTTAGAATCGTCTAACTTCGTGAAACCTTGAGTAATGGAATAATTATATTGTGTTGGTTATTACACAATTAAATAAATAAATAAATAAATATATATATATATATATGCAAAAGTTTTATTTAAAATTGTTGGGTTACAACGAGTAAATATTTTATAACTGATATAAAGCACTCAACAAGTTTTGGAGTAGATATACAATATTAAACAAATGGAAACTATATTTATAAAACCATATTTATTTCATTATACATATTTCAGGGATACCATATTAAAAATATGGCATGCCTTCTTCAGATAAAATACAATATATAAACAGTTTTATAAATAAATTTGACGTACCATAAAATATTGATCAACTTCCATTTAAAAAAGTTGGTTTGGTAGTGAAATAAATAAATAAATAAATAATTACAGTACTCCCTCCCTCCTAAATCTATCAATTTGTTTGATGAATTATTATTATTCATCTGTTACCTCAGCTGCCTCTCATTTTTCCCCTCCTCACTATTTCTCTCTCCCATATCTCTCTCTATCTCTCTCTGTTTTTCTTTACATACATTTATTCCTTCTCTCCGTCTTTCTTTCTAACTGTGCTTAACACTAAATATTTACAAACATTTCACTACCAAACCAACCTTTTTAAATGGAAGTTGATCAATATTTTATGGTACGTCAAATTTATTTATAAAACTGCTTATATATTGTATTTTATCTGAAGAAGGCATGCCATATTTTTAATATGGTATCCCTGAAATATGTATAATGAAATAAATATGGTTTTATAAATATAGTTTCCATTTGTTTAATATCGTATATATATATATATATATATATATATATATATATATATATATATATATATATATATATATATATATATATATATATATATATATATATATATATATATATATATATATATATATATATATATATATATATATATATATATATATATATATATATATATATACTAGCCGAATTACCCACGCCTTGCTGCATTTCACACATTTTTTTTTGTAAGAAAATGATGATTGATTTTAAATCAGTGATATAATTTATGGAGAAAAACTCCATTAGGGTGTCTTAATATTATTGAAATTTGCTGAAATGTTGTGAATAGGCATCATATCTTCTCATTTACCTATGGTTTAAATTTCATATAAATCGAAGGGAAAAAACTTTCAGCGGGGGTTTGTGCCCCCAGGGAACCCTTTGATTAAAAGGAAAAATACTTATCCAAGTACCCTGGGCAATATATTTTCAGAATATATATGGTTATGGGGGTCTATCTCCAAAACCATAGGAGGGGTTTGTGAACAAACAAACAAACAGACAAACAAAGAGACAGGCATTACAACTTTATATATAAAGATATATGCAACAGGCTTCTGCACACTTTCTGTCTACCAAATTTCACTCATAATGTAGATGTTTTTAAAACAAAAATACATAAACTAAGAACTAAAAAACTTTTTTTAAACAAATAAAAAAAACTAATTTGAAAAAGCCAAAAAAATAAATATAATTACAAAAGGAGAAAATAGTATTTCTTGAAAATGATATTGTCTTTAATTGTAATATATATGACCTGTCGCTTAGCAACCGGTTAAGATAATAACTTTTTTTATGTTTGACCTCTTAGCCCCGCCCCCCTCATGAATATTTATTAGGTTTATGCTTTCAGCTTTCACTCACAATTACATTTTTGTAGGGATTTGGTGTGCGTGTGTGTGTGTGTATATATATTTGTGTGTATTTGTGTGTGTGTGTGCGTGCATTTGTGTGTGTGTGTATATTTGTATGTGTGTGTGTATATTTGTATCTGTGTGTGTATGTATGTGTATCTGTGTGTGTGTATGTGTATTTGTGTGTCTTTGTGTGTGTGTGTGTATTTATGTGTGTGGATATGTGTGTGTATGTATGTGTGTGTGTATATTTGTGTGTTTGTATGTGTATATTTGTGTGTGTGTGTGTGTGTGTCTGTGTGTGGTGTGTATATTTGTGTGTATGTGTGTCTGTATGTGTGTGTGTGTGTCTGTATTTGTGTGTGTGTGTGTGTGTGTGTGTATTTGTGTGTGTGTGTCTGTGTGTGTGTATTTGTGTGTGTATGTGTGTGTGTGTGTATGTATATTTGTGTGTATGTGTGTATGTGTATATTTCTGTGTGTCTGTATTTGTGTACATGTGTGTGCATGTGTGTATTTGTGCGTGTGTGTGTGTGTATGTGCATTTGTTCTTTCTTTGTGTGTGTATGTGTGAATATATATTTGTATATATATATGTATATATATATATATATATATATACAGGATTCCCCCCCAAAAAAAATCTATACACATATCCACAACATCCTAATAAACATTGCCTCACTGTTGACTTACCTCAATCTTGTCTGACGTAGAATCTCTGCCAGTAAAGTGAATCCGATGTCCATTTACGGTAGATCCATCCATGGGTTGTAGAGGCACGTGGCCTAGCGGTAACAGTGTCGGACTTGAGATCATAATCTCGTGGGTTCAATTACTGGACTAGGTTGTGTCCTTGAGCAAAACACTTCATTTCACGTTGCTCCAGTATACTCAGCTGGAGATGAGTACCAGTAATAGGTGGGGATTTAACCCTGCGATGGACTGGTGTCCTGTCCAGGTGAAGTCTTGTTCTCGCAGTTACTTCATGCCATGGAAACCGTGATAAGCTCTGGTATGAGAAGACTTCCTGAAATGAAAGAAAGAATTTAATTAACACTTTTGTGGGTGTATTTCTAGGGAACATGTCTGGTTAGGGACTTCAACTGGCTTTAGAATATGATAAAGATTTTGGACCGAAGAACAAAACAAAAAGAAGGGTGCTAATCCCCAGATCAGACCAAGAAAACAACGTTTCCTTGGTCTTTCCATTACTGATACTATCTGTCAGTCACAACTCCTGGCAGAAGAAAGGAGCTGATCATCAGATCAGACCAAGGACACAATGTCTCCATTGGTCTTTCCATTACTGATACTATCTGTCAGTCACAACACCTGGCAGAAGAAAGGAGCTGATCATCAGAGCAGACCAAGGAAACAATGTCTCCATTGGTCTTTCCATTACTGATACTATCTGTCAGTCACAACTCCTGGCAGAAGAAAGGAGCTGATCATCAGAGCAGACCAAGGAAACAATGTCTCCATTGGTCTTTCCATTACTGATACTATCTGTCAGTCACAACTCCTGGCAGAAGAAAGGAGCTGATCATCAGAGCAGACCAAGGAAACAATGTCTCCATTGGTCTTTCCATTACTGATACTATCTGTCAGTCACAACTCCTGGCAGAAGAAAGGAGCTGATCATCAGATCAGACCAAGGAAACAATGTGTCCATTGGTCTTTCCATTACTGATACTATCTGTCAGTCACAACACCTGACAGAAGAAAGGAGCTGATCATCAGATCAGACCAAGGAAACAATGTGTCCATTGGTCTTTCCATTACTGATACTATCTGTCAGTCACAACTCCTGGCAGAAGAAAGGAGCTGATCATCAGATCAGACCAAGGAAACAATGTTTCCATTGGTCTTTCCATTACTGATACTATCTGTCAGTCACAACTCCTGGCAGAAGAAAGGAG
>OZ024766.1:11459467-11466967 GCA_964016885.1 Eledone cirrhosa | reverse complement strand
TACCACAACATCCAGTCCTAAATAAATGAGGTTGTGTAGGTGTCACGACAAAAAAACACACAGTCCACGCTGTAATGTGGCCGTGTAGGTAACACGGTAAAAACCTCCCAGTTCCACACTGTAAACATGGTTGGTGTTAGGAAGGGCATCCAGCCGAAGAAAACCTGCCAGACAGTCCTATACGAGCAAGACAACCAATCTCACCTCACGTGGGACAATTCCCGTCTAAACCTATGCTAGCGTGGAAGATAGATATTAAACGATGATGATGATGATGTATGGTTGCATATATACTTGTATATATGAATGTATAAATGCATGTATACACTTATTTATGCATGTGTGTATATAGTTATGTATGCATGTATGTATATATGTATGAATGTATATATGCATCTATGTATTTATGCATGTATGTATGAATATATGCATGTATATATTTGTGTGTATGCATATATGTATGTATGTGTGTATGTATGTATGTATAATGTATATATTTATGTATGTATGGGTGTGACAGTGTGTATATATGTAAGTATCTGTATATAACTGTGCAGTAAATAAGGGAGATAATCCAATAGTTAGCTTCGACTAAAAGCTTCAATTATCTCCCATGTTCCAGTTACTGAAACTTTGCTCCAGTTGTGTAGTGGGTGTGCTGTGATCAGTTGTGTTGTGAAGTGAAACAAGGTTCTTTGGGATACGAAATAGCGACTATTTTATTTGGTGCTCTCCCTATATATGTATTGTAATTGCTTCTTTTAATTTTAAACTAGAGTGCTAAACGTTATATGACTGAGGTGAGGGTGGGAGCATAGAGTATGTATACCATATATGGTATGAATGAGTCATAGGGGTTCTGAAATAATAATAATGAAAGAATGAAATATATAACTCATCAAAAAGTGTATGTATAGTACATAGGGTAATGTACAAACATCAGGAAAATGAACAGTACATGAGTCATGATATACACATAATAATGAAATTATTGTGTAAAGTGCTCAGGTGCACTACAACTCGTCAAAGGTGTATGTATAGTACATAGAATAATACACAAATGTCAGGGAAGTACATGTGTGTATGTGTTAGCTGTAGTGTTGGCGGATCTCGGGAAGTATGGAGGCCTTAAAGGATGCAGTGTCTCACCAGCTAACAACTGATGCAGGTAGTTTGTTCCATGGAGGTTTTAAAGGATGCAGTGTCTTGACAGCTAACAACTGATGCAGGTAGGTTGTTCCATGGAGGTTTTAAAGGATGCAGTGTCTCGACAGCTAACAACTGATGCAGGTAGTTTGTTCCATGGAAGTTTTAAAGGATGCAGTGTCTCGACAGCTAATAACTGATGCAGGTAGTTTGTTCCATGGAGGTTTTAAAGGATGCAGTGTCTCGACAGCTAACAACTGATGCAGGTAGTTTGTTCCATGGAGGTTTTAAAGGATGCAGTGTCTCGACAGCTAATAACTGATGCAGGTAGTTTGTTCCATGGAGGTTTTAAAGGATGCAGTGTCTCGACAGCTAACAACTGATGTAGGTAGTTTGTTCCATGGAGGCTTTAAAGGATGCAGTGTCTTGACAGCTAACAATTGATGCAGGTAGTTTGTTCCATGGAGGTTTTAAAAGATGCAGTGTCTCGACAGCTAACAACTGATGCAGGTAGTTTGTTCCATGGAGGTTTTAAAGGATGCAGTGTCTCGACAGCTAACAACTGATGTAGGTAGTTTGTTCCATGGAGGTTTTAAAGGATGCAGTGTCTCGACAGCTAACAACTGATGCAGGTAGTTTGTTCCATGGAATTGGATAGCGAGAGAGATGGATGGTGTCAAATACAAAGGCTTACCCTGGGGAAGAATGTACCTCACAGCATAGGTTAGTCGTTAGTGACATCTCAGTAAGCAAGAGAAAGAATGAGACATACAGGAAGGTGTGGAAAAGAAAGGTCTGGAAGCTAAAAGACCTTTCATTAAAATATAAATTCAGCAAAGCCCTTCAAGATGCGTACAATGAACAAGAAGACGATTTAGAGTTGTATGACATAGATGATAACTGGAATTTCTTGCGTGACAACTTGCTGCAGGCTACTGAAGAAACTTGTGGCTGGAGCAGAGCTCCAACCAGACAGAAAGTGACCTGGTGGTGGTACAGCACAGTAGATAAGGCCATTAGAGACAAAAGACTAGCATGGAAGGCTTGGAAAAAGGGTGGGAGTAGGGAAGAATATACAGCCACTAAGAGAGAAGCTAGACGTCAGGTGTACTTAGCACGCAGGGAGGCTGAGAGTAGGCGGTTTACCAATGTTTTGCGATGGGAAGATCAGAAACGGGCGGTGTTCTGCATTGCAAGGCAGTGTGTCAATGCAAATCAGGATGTTGTTGGAGATAAATGTGTACTTAGTGTCACGAATGATCAGAATAAGGAGGCCTGGAAATGTCATTATGAGAGACTGATGAATGTAGAGAACGAATGGGAGAGAGAGAATTACCTCCAGTTGACCCAACAGAGGGACCAGCTATTGAGATTGACGAATATAGGGTCCAAGAGGCAATTAAGGAAATGAAGAATGGTAAGGCTGCTGGACCATCGGGAATAGTTGCTGAGATGCTGAAGGCATCAGGGGACGTAGGCACTAAACTGGTTGCACGCATCATCAGTCAGGCTATATATGGTGGTGTCATACCCAAAGACTGGTGCAGCAGTATTCTCATAAATTGCTACAAAGGTAAATGGGGTGCTCTAAAGAGGAGCAATTATAGGGGCATAAAGCTGATGGATCAGGTTATGAAAGTGGCAGAAAGGATATTAGTGCAACTGATTAGAGAAAGGGTCAATTTAGATGAGATGCAGCTTGGTTTTGTGCCTCAGGAAAGTACAACAGTGAGGCAACTACAAGAGAGGTTCTTAGAGAAGAATAAGCCACTATACTTAGCTTTTGTTGACCTAGAGAAGGCCTTTGATAGGTACCCCGATCTGTCATCTGGTGGTCCCTAAGGAAACTAGGTGTTGAGGAATGGCTTGTGAAGACAGTGCAAGCTATGTACAGGGGTGCTGTCAGTAAAGAGAGACTAGGAATGGAGTTTAGTGAGGAATTCCAGATACAAGTAGGTGAACATCAAGGTTCTGTCCTCAGCCCACTCTTGTTCATTATAGTCCACCAAGCCATAACAGAGGAGTTTAAGACTGGCTGTCCATGGGAACTTCTCTATGCTGATGATCTGGTTCTTATAGCAGAATCAGTAGAGGAGCTAGAGAATAAATTCTGGCTATGGAAACAGCAGTTGGAATCAAGAGGACCGAGAGTGAACCTAGCTAAGACAAAAGTGTTGATAAGTAGAAAAGAGGACAAAACTCTGATTCCATCAGGGAAATGGCCATGTTCGATATGTAGGAAAGGAACTGGCATAAATTCCATAAAATTTACGCAATGCAGATCCTGGGTACACAAGAGATGTAGTGGAATAGCAGGCAAACTAACAAGTAGGGAGAAATACGTATGCAGTAGATGTAGAGAGAAAGTTGGCAGTAGTAATCGCAGTGATAGACTCATTTTTCCAATGCAGGTGGGTTCTATAGAGGTGGTTGATAGCTTCCGTTACCTAGATGATCAAATTAGTATGGGAGGAGGAGGGGGGGGGGGTGTTCCGAGGCCATAGTATCTAGAATAAGGACGGGTTTGAAGAAGTTTAGGGAGCTACTCCTTCTGTTGACAAAGAAGGGTTTCTCTCTGCGTTCAAAAGGAAATTATATGATGCCTGTGTGAGATGTGCGATGCTGCATGGTAGTGAGACATGGGCAGCAACTGCAGAAGATATGCGACGGCTGGATGTGCAATGTCAATGTGCGTGAACGACCCAGCATAGACGAGTTGAGAAAGAGGCTGGGTATAAGAGGGATAAGTTGTGGTGTGCAGGAGAGAAGGCTGAGATGGTATGGACATGTGATGTACATGGAGGATGACCGCTGGGTAAAGAAGTGCCAGGAAGTCCCAGTGGAGGGAAGATGCAGTAGAGGAAGACCACGAAAAACATGGGCGGAGGTGGTGAGAGCCGACCTCAGGTTGCTGAAGCTCACGGAGGAGATGACGAAGGACCGTGGCAGGTGGAGAGATGGTGTGCTGAATAGGACCCGTCCAACCCTTGCAAGCAGGGAAAAACGGACGTATGATGATGATGATGATGATGATGATGATATATATATACATATATATATATATCTATAAGGTAAACAGAAATAACAACACAATCACTACAGTATATGGAAGGGATATATTAGGTTAACGCCTGATATAGCAGGAAGAGGGTCTTAACGTTTCGGACGCTAGTCCTTCATCAGAAGAAAGAATGAGAAATAAGATAGATTGAAGGGATGGGTGGGATGGAATTGGAAAAAATGTCTTTAGATAAAAATAACAGGTCCATTCATGTTGACATCTCGTGTGTGTGTGTATATATATATATATATGGAAAGATAGAGTGAGAGAGAGGAAGTGAGAGAGAGGAAGTGAGAGAGAGGAAGTGAGAGAGAGGAAGTGAGAGAGAGGAAGTGAGAGAGAGGAAGTGAGAAAGAGGAAGTGAGAAAGAGGAAGTGAGAACGAGGAAGTGAGAACGAGGAAGTGAGAAAGAGGAAGTGAGAAAGAAAAATAGAGCGAGAATTAACCCCAGTACTTGACTGGTACTTTTTATATATATATATATATATATATATATACATACTACTCATATATATATATATATATATATATATATATATATATATATTGTTATACTTGGGGAGGGTCATATTTGCGTAATATTGCCAGAATTAATAACAGAACACACTCACTGTTTGGTTGGTTTTCGCTTCTCGCTGTCTTTTATATCTGTAATCTAACTTACTCGGTCCTCAATGTTGCCATTGACTGACCGACGGTCAAAAATAATACAGATACAATATAGACACAAACACATATATATAGTTTATCATAAATCTTTCGTTGCACATCTGCAACATCGTCAATGGTGTTATATTTTCCGCCTGTTATGTTGTATGTCTACACCATTTTTATTCAGTCTGTCTATGAAATATATAGACTAATAAAGACTATAAAACTAACCCATACTAGCGCGGAAAGTGGACTAAAAACGAAGATGATGAAATACATACATACATATATATATATACATAAATACATACATACATACATATATATATATACATAAATACATACATACATACATAAATACATACATACATACATATATATATATACATATATACATACATATATACATACATATATATATATACATAAATACATACATGCATATATATATATACATAAATACATACATACATATATATACATAAATACATGGCTTAGTGGTTAGAGCATTGGCCTTGCAATCGAAAGGTTGTGAGTTCAATTCTCAGACCGGGTGATGTGTTGTTTCCTTGAGCAAGACACTTTATTTCACATTGCTCCAGTTTACTCAGCTGTAGAAATGAGATGATAGGGACTGGGGTCCCTATCATTCCACTGTAAAGTGGTTGTGAAGGTGCCACAGCAAAAAAGCACCCAACACTCACTGTAAATGAGGTTGGTGTTAGGAAGGGCATCCAGCTGTAGAAATCAAGCCAGAATCAGTTCCCGTCCCACCCTTGCAAGCAGGGAAAAGCGGACGTAAAATGAAATGATGAATGATGATACATATATATACATAAATACATACATACATACATATATATACATAAATACATACATATATATACATAAATACATACATATATATACATAAATACATACATATATATACATAAATACATACATATATATACATAAATACATACATACATATATATACATAAATACATACATACACATAAATACATACATACATATATATATAGATAAATACATACATACATATATATACATAAATACATACATACATATATATATATATATACATAAATACATACATATATATATACATAAATACATACATATATATATATATACATATATACATACATATATATATATACACATAAATACATACATACATATATATATATATATACATAAATACATACATATATATATACATAAATACATACATACATATATATACATAAATACATACATACATATATATATACATAGATACATACATATATATATACATAAATACATACATACATATATATACATAAATACAATTATATACATAAATACATATATATACATAAATACATACATATACATATATATATACATAAATACAGACATAAATACATACATATACATAAATACAGACCTACATATATATACATAAATACATACATACATATACATAAATACATACATACATATACATAAATACATACATACATATATATACATACATAAATACATACATATATATACATAAATACATACATATATATACATAAATACATACATATATATACATAAATACATACATATATATACATAAATACATACATATATATATATATACATACATACATACATATATATACATAAATATATACATACATATATATACATAAATACATACATACATATATATACATAAATACATACATACATATATATACATAAATACATATATATACATAAATACATATATATACATAAATACATACATACATATATATACATAAATACATACATATATATAAATACATACATACATATATATATATACATAAATACATATATATATATACATAAATACATACATATATATACATAAATACATACATACATATATATATACATAAATACATACATACATATATATATATATATACATAAATACATACATATATATATATATATATATATAAATACATACATACATATATATATATATATACATAAATACATACATACATATATATACATAAATACATACATACACATATATATACATAAATACATACATACATATATATACATACATAAATACATACATATATATACATAAATACATACATATATATACATAAATACATACATATATATACATAAATACATACATATATATACATAAATACATACATATATATACATAAATACATACATATATATACATAAATACATACATACATATATATATATATACATACATACATATATATACATACATACATACATATATATACATAAATACATACATACATATATATACATAAATACATATAAATACATATATATACATAAATACATACATATATATACATAAATACATACATATATATACATAAATACATACATATATATACATAAATACATACATATATATACATAAATACATACATATATATACATAAATACATATATATATATACATAAATACATATATATATATACATAAATACATACATACATATACATAAATACATACATACATATATATATATATACATACATACATACATACATATATATATATATACATACATACATACATATATATACATACATACATACATATA
>OZ024766.1:11429156-11434156 GCA_964016885.1 Eledone cirrhosa | reverse complement strand
CCTACACCACCACCACTACTACCAACACCACCACACCACCACCACTACACCACCATTACACCAACCAAGAAACTGAAATAACTTTAGACTGAGTCAAGCCAGAAAAAAGACCAGTTTAGCAGTGACCATAATAAGCGTTCCACACTAGATTGGCCAGTAGTCCACTATAATTATCTCCCCCTTTCCTACACCACCACCACCACCACTACCACTACTACTACTCGATGACCCTCGGTCAACATAACAACTTGGTCACCTTGCCTCCCCCCTTCTCTGTGTGTGTGTGTGTGTGTGTATATATATATATATTAAAATACAAATATTAATAAAATAGATGTTCTTGTGATCAATTAAATTTTATTATACATATTGGCGGGCACATGGAGGCACATGGCTTAGTGGTTAGAGCATTGGCCTTGCAATCGAAAGGTTGTGAGTTCAATTCTCAGACCGGGTGATGTGTTGTTTCCTTGAGCAAGACACTTTATTTCACATTGCTCCAGTTTACTCAGCTGTAGAAATGAGATGATAGGGACTGGGGTCCCTATCATTCCACTGCAAAGTGGTCGTGGAGGTGCCACGGCAAAAAAGCACCCAGCACTCACTGTAAATGAGGTTGGTGTTAGGAAGGGCATCCAGCTGTAGAAATCAAGCCAGAATCAGTTCCCGTCCCACCCTTGCAAGCAGGGATAAGTGGACGTAAAATGAAATGATGATGAAAATGATTTCAGAGGTACTGAATTAAGTTCAACAGTACGTCCTCATCAGATAAAATAAAATGATACATGACATACCCTGAGATGTTAAATGGTTAAGATTTAATCAAGATAGTCAATATATATATATATATATATATATATATATATATATATATATACACAGTTCAAGAGTAACCAATCTTAAAGAGAGAGATGGAGATAGTAGAGGATACATGAGAGGAGAGATTGGTGAGTTAGTTAGAAGCCAAAGCGTACATTACGGACAAAGCGTACATTACATAACGGACATTATTATTATTAATTATATATTAAAGTACCAGAAATACACTGGGTAATTGCTGGCCTTGTGCCAAAAGTAGAAACAATTATTATTAATATTATTATTATTATTCTCTACATTCCTTACATCAAACTAAAATATGTTGACAATCTTTTAATAATGTCTTCCTTGTGAAGTTTGTGGTCTTGTTTTGCTTAACTAATGAGTATATATATATATATATATATATATATATATATATATATATATATATATATATATATATATATATATATATATATATATATATATATATCAATGATATTAAATAAATAGAAACTATATTTATAAAACCATATTTATTCTATTATATATATTTCAAGGGTACCAAAACTTTGGTACGCTCTCATCAGATGAAATACAAAGTTTGTTTTATAAATATTGACATATCCAGGAACAAGATCTTAACAGTTCAAGTTTTACCTGGATAGAACCCCTATCTTGCTCAGAACATTGACCGCCTGGAAACTGTTCAGAGACGTGCAACCAAGCGCATACCCTCCATCAGACACCTACCATACTCTGAACGCCTTGCTTCCCTGGGCATGGATTCATTGAAGCTCCGACGTCTGGCAATGGACTTGGTAAACACCCACAAAGTTATTAACCATCTTGCCAACAACAACCCTGAGCACCTTTTTGATCTCCATGTGTCTAATACACGTGGACATGCCTACAAAGTCAGAAAACAGCACAGCTCCCATGACTTTCGTAGACATTTTTTCACGCTCAGAGTTGCTGAAGCATGGAACAAACTGCCTGCATTAGTTGTTAGCTGTCGAGACACTGCATCCTTTAAAACCTCCATGGAGCAAACTACCTGCATCAGTTGTTAGCTGTCGAGACACTGCATCCTTTAAAACCTCCATGGAGCAAACTACCTGCATCAGTTATTAGCTGTCGAGACACTGCATCCTTTAAAACCTCCATGGAGCAAACTACCTGCATCAGTTGTTAGCTGTCGAGACACTGCTTCCTTTAAAACCTCCATGGAACAAACTATCTGCATCAGTTGTTAGCTGTCGAGACACTGCATCCTTTAAAACCTCCATGGAACAAACTACCTGCATCAGTTGTTAGCTGTCGAGACACTGCATCCTTTAAAACCTCCATAGAACAAACTATCTGCATCAGTTGTTAGCTGTCGAGACACTGCATCCTTTAAAACCTCCATGGAACAAACTATCTGCATCAGTTGTTAGCTGTCGAGACACTGCATCCTTTAAAACCTCCATGGACCAAACTCCCTGCATCAGTTGTTAGCTGTCGAGACACTGCATCTTTTAAAAACTCCATGGAACAAACTACCTGCATCAGTTGTTAGCTGTCGAGACACTGCATCCTTTAAAACCTCCATGGAACAAACTCCCTGCATCAGTTGTTAGCTGTCGAGACACTGCATCCTTTAAAACCTCCGTGGAACAAACTACCTACATCAGTTGTTAGCTGTCGAGACACTGCATCCTTTAAAACCTCCATGGAACAAACTACCTGCATCAGTTGTTAGCTGTCGAGACACTGCATCCTTCAAAACCTCCATAGAACAAACTACCTGCATCAGTTGTTAGCTGTCGAGACACTGCATCCTTTAAAACCTCCATGGAACAACCTCCCTGCATCAGTTGTTAGCTGTCGAGACACTGCATCCTTTAAAACCTCCATGGAACAAACTCACTACATCAGTTGTTAGCTGTCGAGACACTGCATCCTTTAAAACCTCCATGGAACAAACTACCTGCATCAGTTGTTAGCTGTCGAGACACTGCATCCTTTAAAACCTCCATGGAACAAACTACCTGCATCAGTTGTTAGCTGTCGAGACACTGCATCCTTTAAGACACTCGTGCTTCCCGAAATACGCCAAAACTACACCTGATGTACCCCTTCCATACATATGCACACACGTGTATATCATGACTCATGCACTGTTCATTTTCCTGATGTTTGTACATTACCCTATGTACTATACATACACTTTTTGATGAGTTGTAGTGCACCTGAGCACTGTACACAATATTTCATTATTATTATTATTATATATGTGTGTATATATATGTGTGTATATATATATGTATATATATATATCCAGGTAAAACTTGAACTGTTAAGATCTCGTTCCTGGATATGTCAAAATTTCTAAAACAAACTTTGTATTTTATCTGAAGAGTGCGTACCAAAGTTTTGGTACCCTTGAAATATATATAATAGAATAAATATGGTTTTATAAATATAGTTTCCATTTATTAATATCATTGATAAATGGAAACTATATTTATAAAACCATATTTATTCTATATTGATATTATACTCCAGAAAACCTGTTGAGTGCTTTGAATCAGTTATAAATATATATTTGTTGAATTACCAACAAATTAAATATCCCTTTGCTTATATATATATATATATATATATATATATATAATATATCATCATCATCATCATCATTTTACGTCCGCTTTACCCTGCTTGCAAGGGTGGGACGGGAACTGATTCTGGCTTGATTTCTACAGCTGGATGCCCTTCCTAACACCAACCTCATTTACAGTGAGTGGTGGGTGCTTTTTTGCCGTGGCACCTCCACGACCACTTTGCAGTGGAATGATAGGGACTCCAGTCCCTATCATCTCATTTCTACAGCTGAGTAAACTGGAGCAATGTGAAATAAAGTGTCTTGCTCAAGGAAACAACACATCACCCGGTCTGAGAATTGAACTCACAACCTTTCGATTGCAAGGCCAATGCTCTAACCACTAAGCCATATATATATATATATATATATCATCATCATCATCATTATCACTGTTTAGCGACCATTTTTCCACACTTGCCTGGGTTAGAATATATATATATATAGTTATGTAATAAACAACATAAGATAATTAATCCATTTACCAGTGGTTTCTTGAAGACAGATATTTATGTCTGTCTTCATTCATCTGAAGAAATAATATGCAATATTTATTTAATATGGATTTGAAAACAGAGTTTAGGGTAAATAAAAGTGAGGCTGAAATAAAATAACGGGCAAAATATATATATATATATATATATATAGAAGTTCTATTTAAATTGTTGGGATACAACAAGCAAATATTTTTATAACTGATATAAAGCACTCAACAAATTATTGGAGTGAAAATACGATATATTAACAAATGGAAACTATATTTATAAAACCATATTTATTTCATTATATCCGGGAGCTTCCAACAGAAATGGTCGCATTATTTTAAGGGTATGTCAATATTTATTTATAAAACTGCTCTATATTATATTTTATCTGATGAAAGCACACCATAATTTAACTTGGTGTCCTTGAAATATGTATAATGAAATAAATATGGTTTTATAAATATAGTTTCCATTTGTTAATATATCGTATATATATATATATATATAATGTATAATAAACAATACAATATAATTACCTCATTACCAGAGGTTTCCCGAATAAGACGAATACGAAAAACGTCCTCATTCGTTCATCGGACAAGGCAATTTAAAACATAGTGAAATATTTGAAAAATCTCCTCAAGAACGGCAAGAGTTTAACGGGCAAAAGAAATAAAGCAAGAGATATATAAAAATAAGGAAATATAGTTAGGGTATGTGTATAAATGTGTATATATTCACTCACAAATGTACATATGTGTGTATGTACAAATGCATGTGTATAGTGAAAATGTGTGAGTGCGTAAGTACGTATATGAGGGCAAGCATAATAGTGTATGTGTGACCAATACGTATTTAATATAAGTTGAAAAATAATGTACATCCAGATTTAGGTATTAAATATATACATATATATAAATATAAAATATATATACATATATATAAATATAATATATATATACGTATATATAAATATAATTTCAGCGAGATCGAATTTCGGGAGTGGTCAAAATCAAAGCGAAACGCAATTTTTGAGATATGTGGCAAGTGTTCGATGGACTAAAAGAAGA
>OZ024766.1:11421656-11424156 GCA_964016885.1 Eledone cirrhosa | reverse complement strand
GTTTAGTTTCCAAACTCCTCTTATCACCCACCTGATCTCTGTAATAGATGCTACAGTGGTCATAACCAGTCACTGTAAGTGATTTCACATGGATAATATATAGAAAAAAAGATAAAGGAAAGATATTGCTGTGCTTAGAATGTTTCAGGAAGACTCATTGGAGATGTTTGAGTTACAAAACTTGAGTGTATAAGAGGGATAAGTTGTAGTGTGTGGGAGAGAAGACTGCGCTGGTATGGACATGTGATGTGTTGAGAGAGAAACTGTGTATAAGAGGGATAAGTTGTGGTGTGTGGGAGAGAAGACTGCGATGGTATGGACATGTGATGAGTTGAGAGAGAAACTGTGTATAAGAGGGATAAGTTGTAGTGTGTGGGAGAGAAGGCTGAGGTGGTATGGACATGTGATGTGTTGAGAGAGAAACTGGGTATAAGAGAGATAAGTTGTAGTGTGTGGGAGAGAAGACTGCGATGGTATGGACATGTGATGTGTTGAGAGAGAAACTGTGTATAAGAGGGATAAGTTGTAGTGTGTGGGAGAGAAGGCTGAGGTGGTATGGACATGTGATGTGTTGAGAGAGAAACTGGGTATAAGAGAGATAAGTTGTAGTGTGTGGGAGAGAAGACTGCGATGGTATGGACATGTGATGTGTTGAGAGAGAAACTGTGTATAAGAGGGATAAGTTGTAGTGTGTGGGAGAGAAGGCTGAGGTGGTATGGACATGTGATGTGTTGAGAGAGAAACTGGGTATAAGAGGGATAAGTTGTGGTGTGTGGGAGAGAAGACTGCGATGGTATGGACATGTGATGTGTTGAGAGAGAAACTGGGTATAAGAGGCATAAGTTGTGGTGTGTGGGAGAGAAGACTGAGGTGGTATGGACATGTGATGTGTTGAGAGAGAAACTGGGTATAAGAGGGATAAGTTGTAGTGTGTGGGAGAGAAGACTGCGATGGTATGGACATGTGATGTGTTGAGAGAGAAACTGGGTATAAGAGGCATAAGTTGTGGTGTGTGGGAGAGAAGACTGAGGTGGTATGGACATGTGATGTGTTGAGAGAGAAACTGTGTATAAGAGGGATAAGTTGTAGTGTGTGGGAGAGAAGACTGAGATGGTATGGACATGTGATGAGTTGAGAGAGAAACTGTGTATAAGAGGGATAAGTTGTGGTGTGTGGGAGAGAAGACTGCGCTGGTATGGACATGTGATGAGTTGAGAGAGAAACTGGGTATAAGAGAGATAAGTTGTAGTGTGTGGGAGAGAAGACTGAGATGGTATGGACATGTGATGAGTTGAGAGAGAAACTGGGTATAAGAGAGATAAGTTGTAGTGTGTGGGAGAGAAGACTGCGCTGGTATGGACATGTGATGAGTTGAGAGAGAAACTGTGTATAAGAGGGATAAGTTGTAGTGTGTGGGAGAGAAGACTGCGCTGGTATGGACATGTGATGTGTTGAGAGAGAAACTGGGTATAAGAGAGATAAGTTGTAGTGTGTGGGAGAGAAGACTGCGCTGGTATGGACATGTGATGAGTTGAGAGAGAAACTGGGTATAAGAGAGATAAGTTGTAGTGTGTGGGAGAGAAGACTGCGCTGGTATGGACATGTGATGAGTTGAGAGAGAAACTGGGTATAAGAGGGATAAGTTGTGGTGTGTGGGAGAGAAGACTGCGCTGGTATGGACATGTGATGTGTTGAGAGAGAAACTGGGTATAAGAGGGATAAGTTGTGGTGTGTGGGAGAGAAGACTGCGATGGTATGGACATGTGATGTGTTGAGAGAGAAACTGTGTATAAGAGGGATAAGTTGTAGTGTGTGGGAGAGAAGACTGCGATGGTATGGACATGTGATGAGTTGAGAGAGAAACTGGGTATAAGAGGGATAAGTTGTAGTGTGTGGGAGAGAAGACTGCGCTGGTATGGACATGTGATGTGTTGAGAGAGAAACTGTGTATAAGAGGGATAAGTTGTGGTGTGTGGGAGAGGAGACTGAGGTGGTATGGACATGTGATGTGTTGAGAGAGAAACTGTGTATAAGAGGGATAAGTTGTGGTGTGTGGGAGAGAAGACTGCGATGGTATGGACATGTGATGAGTTGAGAGAGAAACTGTGTATAAGAGGGATAAGTTGTAGTGTGCGGGAGAGAAGACTGAGATGGTATGGACATGTGATGTGTTGAGAGAGAAACTGTGTATAAGAGGGATAAGTTGTGGTGTGTGGGAGAGAAGACTGCGCTGGTATGGACATGTGATGTGTTGAGAGAGAAACTGTGTATAAGAGGGATAAGTTGTAGTGTGCGGGAGAGAAGACTGTGCTGGTATGGACATGTGATGAGTTGAGAGAGAAACTGTGTATAAGAGGGATAAGCTGTAGTGTGTGGGAGAGAAGACTGCGCTGGTATGGACATGTGATGTGTTGAGAGAGAAACTGTGTATATGAGGGATAAGCTGTAGTGTGTGGGAGAGAAGACTGAGATGGTATGGACATGTGATGTGTTGAGAGAG
>OZ024766.1:11404156-11414156 GCA_964016885.1 Eledone cirrhosa | reverse complement strand
GACCATGCCTTGCTCATACAGGAACTGATTCTGGCTTGATTTCTACAGCTGGATGCCCTTCCTAACACCAACCTCATTTACAGTGAGTGCTGGGTGCTTTTTTTGCCGTGGCACCTCCACGACCACTTTGCAGTGGAATGATAGGGACCCCAGTCCCTATCATCTCATTTCTACAGCTGAATAAACTGGAACAATGTGAAATAGTGTCTTGCTGTACGTTACAAGGGCGACGACGTGCTTGGAGAGACTCTGGGCGTCGAAGACGATGAGCTCACCAGTCTGTTTGGTAGGACTTTCCGCCCGGGACCTATGGACAACTTCCAGAGGTCCCTGGCCTGGCAGTGCTACCGAGGAGCTCTACCGGTTTGTGACAAGATCTACAGGCACGGACGCCCCGGCAGGGATCCTTCCAAGAGGACGTGTCCAAGATGTGCGCAGGACATTGAAACTGTCCTGCACGCAATTGTACACTGCCCGGGCGTAACCTACCTGTGGAACTATGCAGAACAACTGCTGTGGCATATGGGACAAATCCAGTTGACTGCCAAGTCCATAGTAAGGATCAAACCGCCAACTTCTTTCAAAAACGAAAGAGAGGCGGTTTTCCTCTGTACGATGGCTATGGTGAAAGAGGTTATATGGTGGACGAGGTTGAGAGGACTGAGGACAGATGCCTTTCTCTCCGGACAACAATTGATTCCCTTCTTTAAGTATCACTTTAGAAGGAGAATCAGAGTGGAAAGAGAGGCACTGCACCCCAGTAAATTTACTGAAAGGTGGGTGAATGAAGCGAAAATGGCCCGAGTGATTGGGCCTTCTCTATTTATAAACCTGTAGGTTGAGGAAGAGAGCAAAAGGAAGAAAGGAGCACTTGCACAACATGCTCCTGCAGTTGAGCGTTGTTCTATCTACAGGGTATTAAACAACCCATTTGTGGCACCTCCTCCCTATTGGGGATTTCGATTGTTGTAATTGTTTGTTTTATATTTTTATACGACTGTATGTAAAATCCTCGGCATGTCCTTGTATTGTCCCCTTTTCTTGTGCACCCTTGTGGCAAATAAAAAAAATCTATCTATCTATCTATCTACCTTCCTACAAAACTATAAACCCCTCTCTATCTAACTAACTATCAATCGGCGTTACCGACCTGTGGGGCTATGTAGAACGACTATTGTCGCGAGTGGGACCAATCCAGTTGACCACCGAGTCCATTGTTATGATCAAACTGCCGCCACCCTCCTTCAAAAACGAGGGAAAGGCGGTCTTCGTATGTGTTATGGCTATGGTGAAAGAGGTTATATGGTGGACGAGGTTAAAAGGGCTGAGGTCAGACACTTTTCTCTCCGGCCAACAACTGATTCGTTTTGGAAGAAGAATCAGGATGGAGAGAGAGGTACTGTACCCCAGCAAGTTTTATGAAAGGTGGGTGAAAGTGGTTGGGCCTTCTCTCTATATAAGCCTGTAGGTTGAGGAAAAAGAGGAAGAGAGGAAGGGAGTACTCACTCTTGGTGCTCCTGGAGATGAAGGTTGTACATTTTTTCGAGGTGTGTACAACCCCTGTGTAACACCTCCCCCCTATTGGGGTTTTCAATTGTTATTTGTTGTTTTATTAATAGTTTTATTTTCATATACCTGTATGTAAACTCCCCATTTGTATTTGTCCCCTTCTGGCAAATAAAGAAATATCTATTTATCTACCTCTCTATCAATCTCTATATATCTATATATCACATCTTGTAATGTCCCCTTTTCTTGTGCGCCCTTGTGGCAAATAAAGAAATATATCTATCTATGTAAAACTCCCACTGTCACGTCTTGTTTTGTCCCCTTTTCTTGTGTGCCCTTGTGGCAAATAAAGAAATATATCTATCTATGTAAAACTCCCACTGGCCCCTTTTCTTGTGTGCCCTTGTGGCAAATAAAGAAATATATCTATCTATGTAAAACTCCCACTGTCACGTCCCCTTTTCTTGTGTGCCCTTGTGACAAATAAAGAAATATATCTATCTATGTAAAACTCCCACTGGCCCCTTTTCTTGTGTGCCCTTGTGGCAAATAAAGAAATATATCTATCTATGTAAAACTCCCACTGTCACGTCCCCTTTTCTTGTGTGCCCTTGTGGCAAATAAAGAAATATATCTATCTATGTAAAACTCCCACTGTCACGTCCCCTTTTCTTGTGTGCCCTTGTGGCAAATAAAGAAATATATCTATGTAAAAAAAAACCACCGTCACGTCTTGTTTTGTCCCCTATTCTTGTGCACCCTTGTTCAAATAAAGAAATATATCTATCTATGTAAAACTCCCACTGTCACGTCTTGTACTGTCCCCTTTTCTTGTGTGTCCTTGTGGCAAATAAAGAAATATATCTATGTAAAAAAAACCCACCGTCACGTCTTGTTTTGTCCCCCATTCTTGTGCACCCTTGTTCAAATAAAGAAATATATCTATCTATGTAAAACTCCCACCGCCACGTCTTGTACTGTCCCCTTTTCTTGTGTGCCCTTGTGGCAAATAAAGAAATATATCTATCTATCTCTCTCTCTATATAGATGAGGGTTGCACATTTTTTCGGAGGTCTGTGTTACCCATATGTAATGTCTCCCCCTATTGGGGAAAATCGATTAATTTTTAAATTGCATTTGTGATAGTATTTCTATTTGTCTCTTTCTTTTGTGCCCCTGTGGCTAATAAAGAAACATATCTATCTCTCTATCTCTCTATGTATATCTAGCCGATTCGATTGACCGCCGAGTCCGTGATGACAATCAAGCCGCCTCCCCTCTTCACAAAGGAAGCAAAGGCGGTTTTCCTGTGCGTAATAGCCATGTTGAAAGAGGTTGTTTGGTGGACACGACTGAAAGGTCTGAGGTCAGGCAACTTCCTCTCTGGCCATAGTCTGGTCTACTTCTTCCGATATCACTTCGGAAGAAGGATAAGAATGGAGAGAGAGGTGCTTGGCCACAGGCAGTTTTATGAAAGGTGGGTGATAGTGGCGAGAATGGCTCGTGTAAATGGGCCTTCTCTGTATACCATCCTGTAGGTAAAGAAGTGAAGGAGAGGGGAGCACCTTCTCCATGTGCTCCCCGGGCATAGGATTACACACTTTGATGGGGGGGGGGGGTGCAACCCCCATCACGTCCCCTCCCTTTTGAGGTTGTTATCGATTATTTTCATTTTATACCCTTTTTACTCGGTTTTATGTAAACTCCCCCTTTGTATTTGTCCCTTCTTTTTATGCCTTTATGGTAAATAAAGAAATATATCTATCTCTCTCTCTCTCTATCTATCTATCTCTCTCTATCTATCTCTCTATCTATCTATCTCTCTATCTCTCTCTCTATCTATCTCTCTATCTATCTCTCTATCTCTCTATCTATCTCTCTATCTCTCTATGTATATCTATTGATCTATATGTGTCTGTACCCACCCAGCTTCGCTCTCACTCAGACAGCTAACTTCGATCTCATCCTATACCCCCTCTCCCTCTCCTGTTTGTCTTGTGTCTGTGTGTCTTGTGCTTGTGTGTCTGTGTGTCTGTGTGTCTGTGACATAACACTACACAACAATGTTACGACATATATTGGGTGCTAGAAGGGTATATATGTATATATGTGTGTGTGTGTGTGTGCATCAGTGTGTGTGCGTGTGTCAGTGTGTGTGTGTGTGTGCGTCAGTGTTTGTGTATATGTGCATCAGTGTGTCAGTGTGTGTGTGTGTGTGTGCTTCAGTGTCTGTGTATATGTGCATCAGTGTGTGTGTGCGTGTGCGTCAGTGTTTGTGTATATGTGCATCAGTGTGTCAGTGTGTGTGTGTGTGTGCTTCAGTGTCTGTGTATATGTGCATCAGTGTGTGTGTGCGTGTGTCAGTGTGTGTGTGTGTGTGCGTCAGTGTCTGTGTATATGTGCGTCAGTGTGTGTGTGTGCGTGTACATATATGTGTATCAGTGTGTGTGTGCGTGTGCTTGTACATATATGTGCATCAGTGTGTGTGTGTGTGTGTGTGTGTGTGCCTCTACATATATGTGTATCAGTGCATGTGTGTGTGTGTGTGTGTGTGCCTCTACATATATGTGTATCAGTGCATGTGTGTGTGTGTGTGTGTGTGTGTGTGTGTTCGTTTCTGTGTCTGTGTGTATGTTTGCCATTCGACACCACCACCACCACCACCACCGCCGCCACAAAGCAGCAACCACACGCACCTACACACACACACACACACGTCCCTACACACACACACACATACACAACGACACGCTCCTACCCTCCACACTCACCCAGACACACGCGTGCCTGCGCATGCGCCCCCCCCCCTCCCGACCGAGCACATGTCTGGCACACGGTCACACACACACGCACACACACACTTACGTACAGCCGTGAAGTCACACACACATATACATATACACATATACACACACACATATAATATATATATATACACGCGCGAACACATAGTTATGAGGTCACATACATATACATGCATATACACATACGTACACACATATATATATATATATATATATATATATATATACACACACAGTTATGAGGTCACATACATATACACATACGTACACATATATATACACACACACACACACAGTTATGAGATCACATACATATACACATACGTACACACACACATATATATATATATACACACACACACAGTTATGAGATCACATACATACACACATACGTACACATATATATATACACACATACATACATATACACATACGTACACACATATATATATATATATACACACACACACGCATACATACATACATACATATATATACACACACACGCGAACACTTACTCTTACACAGACACACACACAGACTCATATCCCCACTCACCCACACACACACCCTCATACATACACACACATATACATACACCCACACATATATACATACACATATACACACAGACTCATGTACAGACACATATACACACACACCCTCATACATACACACATATGCATACACATATACACACATACACAGACTCATGTACAGACACATACACACACACACACACCCTCATACATACACACACATATATATACACCCACACATATACACACATACACTCATGTACAGACACATATACCCCCTCCCACACACACACACCCACCCTCATACATACACACACATATACATACACCCACACATATATACATACACATACACACACATACAGACACACACATATACATAGACCCACACATATATACCCACACATATACATACACATATACACACACACACAGACACATATACCCACTCACACACACACACACACCCTCATACATACACCCACATATATACATACACCCACACATATACATACACCCACACATATATACATACACATATACACACACACATACACATACACACGAGAACAACAAACATCGCTGTACAAGCAACAAAACCACAATCCCCTTTCCGGTCGCCCTGCTGGGTTGGTGGGTGGACGGGTGGCTGGTTAGCTTGTGAAATGGCTGGGTGGACGGGTGGCTGGTTAGCTTGTGAAATGGCTGGGTGGATGGTTGGATGGTTAGCTTGTGAAATGGCTGGGTGGATGGTTAGCTTGTGAAATGGCTGGGTGGATGGTTGGATGGTTAGCTTGTGAAATGGCTGGGTGGACGGACGGGTGGATGGTTAGCTTGTGAAATGGCTGGGTGGACGGGTGGCTGGTTAGCTTGTGAAATGGCTGGGTGGATGGTTGGATGGTTGGATGGTTAGCTTGTGAAATGGCTGGGTGGACGGGTGGCTGGTTAGCTTGTGAAATGGCTGGGTGGATGGTTAGCTTGTGAAATGGCTGGGTGGATGGTTGGATGGTTAGCTTGTGAAATGGCTGGGTGGACGGACGGGTGGATGGTTAGCTTGTGAAATGGCTGGGTGGACGGGTGGCTGGGTGGATGGTTGGATGGTTAGCTTGTGAAATGGCTGGGTGGATGGTTGGATGGTTAGCTTGTGAAATGGCTGGGTGGACGGGTGGATGGTTAGCTTGTGAAATGGCTGGGTGGATGGTTGGATGGTTAGCTTGTGAAATGGCTGGGTGGACGGACGGGTGGATGGTTAGCTTGTGAAATGGCTGGGTGGACGGGTGGCTGGTTAGCTTGTGAAATGGCTGGGTGGATGGTTAGCTTGTGAAATGGCTGGTTGGATGGTTAGCTTGTGAAATGGCTGGGTGGATGGTTAGCTTGTGAAATGGCTGGGTGGATGGTTGGATGGTTAGCTTGTGAAATGGCTGGGTGGACGGACGGGTGGATGGTTAGCTTGTGAAATGGCTGGGTGGACGGGTGGCTGGTTAGCTTGTGAAATGGCTGGGTGGATGGTTGGATGGTTAGCTTGTGAAATGGCTGGGTGGATGGTTAACTTTTGATATGGCTGGGTGGATGGTTGGATGGTTAGCTTGTGAAATGGCTGGCTGGACGGACGGGTGGATGGTTAGCTTGTGAAATGGCTGGGTGGACGGGTGGCTGGTTAGCTTGTGAAATGGCTGGGTGGATGGTTGGATGGTTGGATGGTTAGCTTGTGAAATGGCTGGGTGGACGGGTGGCTGGTTAGCTTGTGAAATGGCTGGGTGGATGGTTAGCTTGTGAAATGGCTGGGTGGATGGTTGGATGGTTAGCTTGTGAAATGGCTGGGTGGACGGACGGGTGGATGGTTAGCTTGTGAAATGGCTGGGTGGACGGGTGGCTGGGTGGATGGTTGGATGGTTAGCTTGTGAAATGGCTGGGTGGATGGTTGGATGGTTAGCTTGTGAAATGGCTGGGTGGACGGGTGGATGGTTAGCTTGTGAAATGGCTGGGTGGATGGTTGGATGGTTAGCTTGTGAAATGGCTGGGTGGACGGACGGGTGGATGGTTAGCTTGTGAAATGGCTGGGTGGACGGGTGGCTGGTTAGCTTGTGAAATGGCTGGGTGGATGGTTAGCTTGTGAAATGGCTGGGTGGATGGTTGGATGGTTAGCTTGTGAAATGGCTGGGTGGATGGTTGGATGGTTAGCTTGTGAAATGGCTGGGTGGACGGACGGGTGGATGGTTAGCTTGTGAAATGGCTGGGTGGACGGGTGGCTGGTTAGCTTGTGAAATGGCTGGGTGGATGGTTGGATGGTTAGCTTGTGAAATGGCTGGGTGGATGGTTGGATGGTTAGCTTGTGAAATGGCTGGGTGGACGGTTGGATGGTTAGCTTGTGAAATGGCTGGGTGGACGGGTGGATGGTTAGCTTGTGAAATGGCTGGGTGGATGGTTGGATGGTTAGCTTGTGAAATGGCTGGGTGGATGGTTGGATGGTTAGCTTGTGAAATGGCTGGGTGGATGGTTGGATGGTTAGCTTGTGAAATGGCTGGGTGGATGGTTGGATGGTTAGCTTGTGAAATGGCTGGGTGGACGGTTGGATGGTTAGCTTGTGAATTGGCTGGGTGGATGGTTGGATGGTTAGCTTGTGAAATGGCTGGGTGGACGGGTGGCTGGTTAGCTTGTGAAATGGCTGGGTGGACGGGTGGCTGGTTAGCTTGTGAAATGGCTGGGTGGACGGGTGGATGGTTAGCTTGTGAAATGGCTGGGTGGATGGTTAGCTTGTGAAATGGCTGGGTGGATGGTTGGATGGTTAGCTTGTGAAATGGATGGTTGGATGGTTAGCTTGTGAAATGGCTGGGTGGACGGTTGGATGGTTAGCTTGTGAAATGGCTGGGTGGATGGTTGGATGGTTAGCTTGTGAAATGGCTGGGTGGATGGTTAGCTTGTGAAATGGCTGGGTGGATGGTTGGATGGTTAGCTTGTGAAATGGCTGGGTGGATGGTTGGATGGTTAGCTTGTGAAATGGCTGGGTGGATGGTTGGCTGGTTAGCTTGTGAATTGGCTGGGTGGATGGTTGGATGGTTAGCTTGTGAAATGGCTGGGTGGACGGTTGGATGGTTAGCTTGTGAAATGGCTGGGTGGACGGTTGGATGGTTAGCTTGTGAAATGGCTGGGTGGACGGTTGGATGGTTAGCTTGTGAAGTGGACGGGTGGCTGGTTAGCTTGTGAAATGGCTGGGTGGATGGTTGGATGGTTAGCTTGTGAAATGGCTGGGTGGATGGTTGGATGGTTAGCTTGTGAATTGGCTGGTTGGATGGTTAGCTTGTGAAATGGCTGGGTGGATGGTTGGATGGTTAGCTTGTGAATTGGCTGGTTGGATGGTTAGCTTGTGAAATGGCTGGGTGGATGGTTGGATGGTTAGCTTGTGAATTGGCTGGGTGGATGGTTGGATGGTTAGCTTGTGAAATGGCTGGGTGGATGGTTGGATGGTTAGCTTGTGAATTGGCTGGTTGGATGGTTAGCTTGTGAATTGGCTGGTTGGATGGTTAGCTTGTGAAATGGCTGGGTGGATGGTTGGATGGTTAGCTTGTGAATTGGCTGGGTGGATGGTTGGATGGTTAGCTTGTGAAATGGCTGGGTGGATGGTTAGCTTGTGAATTGGCTGGGTGGATGGTTGGATGGTTAGCTTGTGAAATGGCTGGGTGGATGGTTGGATGGTTAGCTTGTGAAATGGCTGGGTGGATGGTTGGATGGACGGGTGGCTGGATGACTAGATGACTGGGTGGATGGACGGGTGGCTGGAAAGGTGGCTAGTCAGCTTGCTAAATGGCTGGGTGGATGGTTAGCTGGCTGGGTGGATGGTTGGTTGGGTAGATGGCTGGTAGATGAATTGGTGGGTGGATGGTTAGCTTGCTAAATGGATAGGTGGATGGTTAGTTTGTTAAATGGCTGGGTGGATGGTTAGCTTGCTAAATGGCTGGGTGGGTGGTTAGTTTGTTAAATGGCTGGGTGGATGGTTAGCTTGCTAAATGGCTGGGTGGATGGTTAGCTGGCTGGGTGGATGGTTGGTTGGGTGGATGGTTGGTTGGGTGGATGGCTGGGTAGATGAATTGGTGAGTGGATGGTTAGCTTGCTAAATGGCTGGGTGGATGGTTAGCTTGTGAAATGGCTGGGTGGATGGTTAGCTTGCTAAATGGATGGTTGGATAGTTAGCTTGCTAAATGGATGGTTGGATGGTTAGCTTGCTAAATGGCTGGGTGGATGGTTGGATGGTTAGCTTGTGAAATGGCTGGGTGGATGGTTAGCTTGCTAAATGGCTGGTTGGATGGTTAGCTTGTGAAATGGCTGGGTGGATGGTTAGCTTGCTAAATGGCTGGGTGGATGGTTGGATGGTTAGCTTGTGAAATGGCTGGGGGGATGGTTAGCTTGCTAAATGGCTGGGGGGATGGTTAGCTTGCTAAATGGCTGGGTGGATGGTTAGCTTGCTAAATGGCTGGGTGGATGGTTAGCTTGCTAAATGGCTGGGTGGATGGTTAGCTTGCTAAATGGCTGGGTGGATGGTTGGATGGTTAGCTTGTGAAATGGCTGGGTGGATGGTTATCTTGCTAAATGGCTGGTTGGATGGTTAGCTTGCTAAATGGCTGGGTGGATGGTTGGATGGTTAGCTTGTGAAATGGCTGGTTGGATAGTTATCTTGCTAAATGGCTGGTTGGATGGTTAGCTTGCTAAATGGCTGGGTGGATGGTTAGCTTGCTAAATGGCTGGGTGGATGGTTGGATGGTTAGCTTGCTAAATGGCTGGGTGGATGGTTGGATGGTTAGCTTGTGAAATGGCTGGGTGGATGGTTATCTTGCTAAATGGCTGGTTGGATGGTTAGCTTGCTAAATGGCTGGGTGGATGGTTGGATGGTTAGCTTGTGAAATGGCTGGTTGGATAGTTATCTTGCTAAATGGCTGGTTGGATGGTTAGCTTGCTAAATGGCTGGTTGGATGGTTAGCTTGCTAAATGGCTGGGTGGATGGTTAGCTTGCTAAATGGCTGGGTGGATGGTTGGATGGTTAGCTTGCTAAATGGCTGGGTGGATGGTTGGATGGTTAGCTTGTGAAATGGCTGGGTGGATGGTTATCTTGCTAAATGGCTGGTTGGATGGTTAGCTTGCTAAATGGCTGGGTGG
>OZ024766.1:11389156-11399156 GCA_964016885.1 Eledone cirrhosa | reverse complement strand
GTGGTGATGGTGGTGGTGGTGGTGGTGGTGGTGGTGGTTGTGGTTATGATGATGGTGGTGGTTGTGGTGGTGGTGGTGGTGGTGGTGGTGGTGGTAGTAGTGGTGGTGGTGGTGGTGGTGGTGGTGGTGGTGGTGGTGGTGGTGGTGGTGGTGGTGATGGTGGTGATGGTGGTGGTAGTAGTGGTGGTGGTGGTGGTGGTGGTGGTGGTTGTGGTGGTGGTGGTGGTGGTGGTAGTAGTGGTGGTGGTGGTGGTGGTGGTGGTGGTGGTGGTGGTGGTGGTGGTGGTGGTGGTGGTGGTGGTGGTGGTGGTAGTAGTGGTGGTGGTGGTAGTGGTGGTTGTGGTGGTGGTGGTGGTGGTGGTGGTGGTTGTGGTGGTGGTTGTGGTGGTGGTTGTGGTGGTGGTGGTGGTGGTGATGGTGGTGGTGGTAGTAGTGGTGGTGGTGATGATGGTGGTGGTGGTGGTAATGGTGGTGGTGGTGAAGGTGATGATTGATGTTGATAACGGTGATGGTGATGATGATGGTGGTGGTGGTGGTGGTGGTGGTGGTGGTGGTGGTGGTGGTGGTGGTGATGGTGGTGATTGCATAATATGTTGATGTTTTTGTGTGAAACGTAGGTTTTCAGTTTGATTCTCCAACCGGTGCTTAACTCCCTTCCTTTAAATCATCATCATCATCATCATCATCTTTTAATGTCTATCTTCCACTCTAGCATTGGTTAAACGGGTTTGTCCCATTTAGAGATAAGATTCTGGCTTGATTTCTACAGCTGGATGCCCTTCCTAACACCAACCACATTTGCAGTGTGTACTGGATACTTTTTACCGTGTCTCCTACATGACCACTTTACGGTGTGGACTGGGTGCTTTGTGATACTAATGTAGCCAACACCGTAAAGTGGTCGGTGTAGGAGACACGGTAAAAAAGTTCCCAGTATTCACTGTAAATGTGGTTGGCACTAGGAAGGGTATCCCCCTGTAGAAAACCTGCCAGAAACAGTCCTAAACGAGCGAGACACGGTCACTCAACCCAACTTACCTCTAAATGGGACAAACCCGTCTAACCCAAGCTAGCGTGGAAGATGGATATTAAACTATGATGATGGTGAAACCTTCATTCTCCTTTTTACCTGTAATATCTCTATCTGTCTATCTATCTACCAGTTCGAGACAAGCTCTACAGACACGGGCGCCCGGGCAGGGACCCTTCGAAAAAGAGCTGTCCAAGATGCGTGCGAGACGAAGAAACCGTCGCGCACGCATTCATACACTGCCCGGGCATGACTGACCTGTGGGGCTATGTAGAATGACTATTGTCGCGGGTGGGACCAATCCGGTTGACCACCGAGTCCATTGTCATGATCAAACCGCCACCCTCCTTCAAAAACGAAGGAGAGGCGGTTTTCCTTTGTGTGATAGCTATGGCGAAAGAGGTTGTATGGTGGACAAGGTAAAAGGGCTGAGGTCAGACACCTTTCTCTCCGGCCAACAACTGATTCTTTTTTTCAAATACCACTTTGGAAGAAGAGTCAGGATGGAGAGAGAGGTGCTGTACCCCAGCAAGTTTTATGAAAGGTGGGTGAAAGTGGCGAGAATGTCCCGAGTGAATGGGCCTTCTCTCTATATCAACCTGTAGGTTGAGGAAAAAGGAGGAAGAGAGGAAAGGGGTACAAACTCTTCGTACTCCTGGAGATGAGGGTTGCACATTTTTTCGGGGGTATGTGTTACCCATATGTAATGTCTCCCTCTATTGGGGAAAATAGATTAATTTTTAAATTGCATTTGTGATAACATTTTACACGTTTTATTGTATGTAAACTTCCCCCTTTGTATTTGTCCCCTTCTGGCTCATAAAGAAACATATCTATCTACCTGTGTGCGTGTATGTATATATGTATATATGGATTGACAATACTGGTAGAGCATCAGACAACATGGTTTGCAGCATAGAGTTATGGCCCTTTATGTTCTGAGTTCAAATCCCGCCGAGGTTAGCTTTGCCTTTCATCCTTACGAGGTTGATAAAATAATAAAATAAAGTACCAGTAATGCATTGAGGCTGATTTAATCAATTTTCCCTTCTTCCCTAAATTTGCTGGCCTTGTGCCTAAAGTAGAAACAATTGTTAGGGGGTCGATAAAATAAAGTACCAGTAATACACTGGGGTAATTGCTGGCCTTGTGCCTAAAGTAGAAACAGTTATTACAGGGTCGATAAAATAAAGTACCAGTAATACACTGGGGTAATTGCTGGCCTTGTGCCTAAAGTAGAAACTATTGTTACAGGGTCGATAAAATAAAGTACCAGTAATACACTGGGGTAATTGCTGGCCTTGTGCCTAAAGTAGAAACAGTTATTACAGGGTCGATAAAATAAAGTACCAGTAATACACTGGGGTAATTGCTGGCCTTGCGCCTAAAGTAGAAACAGTTATTACAGGGTTGATAAAATAAAGTACCAGTAATGCACTGGGTAATTGCTGGCCTTGTGCCTAAAGTAGAAACTATTGTTACAGGGTCGATAAAATAAAGTACCAGTAATACACTGGGGTAATTGCTGGCCTTGTGCCTAAAGTAGAAACAATTGTTACAGGGTCGATAAAATAAAGTACCAGTAATACACTGGGGTAATTGCTGGCCTTGTGCCTAAAGTAGAAACAATTATTATTATGTTCGGAGTTCAAATCCAGCCGAGGTCAGCTTTTCCCTTCATCCTTACAAGATCAATAAAATAAAGTACCAGTAATACACTGATTCGATTTAATTGACTCCCCCCCGGGAATTGCTGTCTTTGTGTCTAAAGTAGAAACAAGTATTAAATATTTCCTGGAAGCTTTTAAAGGAATATATTTTTTTTTAAATGTGATAAGTTACTTACCAATATACATAGTGTGGTCAGGTCTTGTCTGATGTTCTGATGCGGTGGTCATGTTTAAACTGTCTGACAGTGGTACTCCTTCCTGTAGGCACAAGAGTAAATGGATATATAGACAGATAGATAGGCAAATGAAGCCCCCCCCCAACAACAACAACAACCTTCCAAGTTCCTCTCTTTTCTCCTCCTACTCTTCCCGATGAAGGACTAATGTCCAATAGGTTGAGGCATTCTTTTTCCTTTTCTCACAAACATGGAAGCACATGGCTTAGTGGTTAGAGCATTGGCCTTGCAATCGAAAGGTTGTGAGTTCAATTCTCAGACCGGGTGATGTGTTGTTTCCTTGAGCAAGACACTTTATTTCACATTGCTCCAGTTTACTCAGCTGTAGAAATGAGATGATAGGGACTGGGGTCCCTATCATTCCACTGCAAAGTGGTCGTGGAGGTGCCACGGCAAAAAAGCACCCAGCACTCACTGTAAATGAGGTTGGTGTTAGGAAGGGCATCCAGCTGTAGAAATCAAGCCAGAATCAGTTCCCGTCCCACCCTTGCAAGCAGGGAAAAAGCGGACGTAAAATGATGATGATGATGGTGATGAAACAAGAAACCAATAAAACAACATGCACTTGTTCTCCATAATTATGTAACTGCATGAAGGGCATCCAGCCATAGAAAGCTTGCTAAACAAATGATGAGGAGCACCTACAGTGGTGTTAAAGACATGACAGCCTCCCTAGTGTTGGTGATATGAAGGGCATCAAGCTATAGAAAGCTGGCCAAACAAAGGGTTGAGAGGACCCTTCAGTTGTATCAAGGGCTTGGCAACCTCCCTAGTGTTGGTGATATGAAGGGCATCAAGCTATAGAAAGCTGGCCAAACAAAGGGTTGAGAGGACCCTTCAGTTGTATCAAGGGCTTGGCAACCTCCCTAGTGTTGGTGATATGAAGGGCATCAAGCTATAGAAAGCTGGCCAAACAAAGGGTTGAGAGGACCCCTCAGTTGTATCAGGGGCTTGGCAATCTCCCTAGTGTTGGTGATATGGAGGGCATCAAGTTATAGAAAGCTGGCCAAACAAAGGGTTGAGAGGACCCTTCAGTTGTATCAGGGGCTTGGCAACCTCCCTAGTGTTGGTGATATGGAGGGCATCAAGCTATAGAAAGCTGGCCAAACAAAGGGTTGAGAGGACCCTTCAGTTGTATCAGGGGCTTGGCAACCTCCCTAGTGTTGGTGATATGGAGGGTATCAAGTTATAAAAAGCTGGCCAAACAAAGGGTTGAGAGGACCCTTCAGTTGTATCAAGGGCTTGGCAACCTCCCTAGTGTTGGTGATATGGAGGGCATCAAGTTATAGAAAGCTGGTGAAAGAAAGGGTTAGGAGGACTCTTCAGTTGTGTCAAGGGCTTGGCAACCTCCCTGGGGCTGGTGATCTACATGATAAACACACGGAGTACACTCTGTAAAGTGGTTGATGATCGGAAGGGGCCCCAACCGTAGGAAGGTTTCCAAACAAAGGGTTATGAGAACCCTTCAGTTGTGTCAAAGACATGAACTCCTTAATGTTGGTAATATAAAGGGTATCAAGCCAAACAGAGGTTTGGGAAGCCCCTTCAGTTGTGTCAAAGACACAGCAGCTTCCCTAGTTTTTGTGATCAACACAATGAATGCACCCAGTACACTCTGTAAAGTGGTTGGTAATAGGAAGGGCAACAAGGTGTAGAAAGCTTTCCAAACAAGGGTTGAGAGGACCCTTCATTTGTATCAAGGGCTTGGCAACCTCCCTAGTGTTGGTGAAATGGAGGGCATCAAGCCATAGAAAGTTTGCAAACAAAGGTTTTGGAGGATTCTTCAGTTGTGTCAAGGGCTTGATAACCTCCCGGGGGCTGGTGATCTATATGATAAACACACCAAGTACACTCTGTAAAGTGGTTGGTAATAGGAAGGACATCTACCCAAACAAAGGGTTGAGAGGGCCCTGTAGTCATGTCAAGGACATGACAACCTCCCTGGGCTGGTGATCTACATGATAAACACACCCAATACACTCAAGGGTCTCCAGCCATAGAAAGCTTACCAAACAAAAGTTTTAGAGGGCCCTGTAGCCATGTCAAGGATGCACCCAGTATAAAGAAAGGGTTGAAAACCCTTCAATTGTGTTGAGGACATGACACGATCTACAGTGTTGGTGCTATGGTAACACCCAGTATAATGAAAGGGTGGGGGAGGACCCTTCAATAGTGTTGAGGACTTGACAAAATCTCTAGTGCTGCTTCTATGATAGAGGACCCTTCAGTTGTGTCAAGGACATGACAACCTCCCTAGAGTTGGTGATCTACATGATAAATATTCCAAGCAACCATTAAGCCCATATTACTTTATGGATCCGAAACTTGGACACTAACATCACAACTTGAGAGGAGATTGGATGGCACATATACCCGCCTCTTAATGAGAGTGAAAAATCTATCCTGGAAATGACATCCCACCTTGTCTAAAATCTATGGCAAACTCCCTCGAGCCTCTGCCCTTCTAAAATCCCGGAGAGCTCAATTTGCTGGCCACTGTCACCGTGCCAGCAATGAAATCATATCCGCTCTCTTCCTCTCGAACCCTGACTCCAGCCTGACTAGGAGTAGGAAGCTGTCATTCCCTGACGTTATCTCTAGGGATACGGGAATCAGCAGACAGGACCTGGGGGCAGTGATGGAGGACAGGGGATTCTGGGGCATGAGAGTGAGAAACATCATCTCGACAGTAGTCGACGAGTGCTGGTGGACATGATAAATATACCCAGTACACACTGTAAAGTGGTTGATAATAGGAAGGGACTCCAGCTGTAGAAGGTTTGCCAAACAATGTGTTGAGAAGACCCTTCAGCTGTGTTGAGGGCTTGGAAACCTCCCTAGAGTTGGTGCCATGATAGAGGACCCTTCAGCTGTGTTGAAGGCTTGGCAACCTCCCTAGAGTTGGTGCCATGATAGAGCGCCCTTCAGCTGTATTGAGGGCTTGGCAACCTCCCTAGAGTTGGTGCCATGATAGAGGGCCCTTCAGTTGTGTTGAGGGCTTGGCAACCTCCCTAGTGTTGGTGCCATGATAGAAGACCCTTCAGTTGTGTTGAGGACATGACAAGATCTCGAGTGTTGGTGCCATGATAAAGGGCCCTTCAGTTGTGTTGAGGGCTTGGCAACCTCCCTAGAGTTGGTGCCATGATAGAGGACCCTTCAGCTGTGTTGAGGGCTTGGCAACCTCCCTAGTGTTGGTGCCATGATAGAAGACCCTTCAGTTATGTTGAGGACATGACAAGATCTCGAGTGTTGGTGCCATGATAGAGGACCCTTCAGTTGTGTTGAGGGCTTGGCAACCTCCCTAGAGTTGGTGCCATGATAGAGGACCCTTCAGCTGTGTTGAGGGCTTGGCAACTTCCCTAGCTCCCTAGCGTTGGTGCCATGATAGAGGGCCCTTCAGTTGTGTTGAGGGCTTGGCAACCTCCCTAGAATTGGTGCCATGATAGAGGACCCTTCAGCTGTGTTGAGGGCTTGGCAACTTCCCTAGCTCCCTAGCGTTGGTGCCATGATAAAGGGCCCTTCAGTTGTGTTGAGGGCTTGGCAACCTCCCTAGAGTTGGTGCCATGATAGAGGGCCCTTCAGTTGTGTTGAGGGCTTGGCAACCTCCCTAGAGTTGGTGCCATGATAGAAGACCCTTCAGCTGTGTTGAGGGCTTGGCAACCTCCCTAGAGTTGGTGCCATGATAGAGGACCCTTCAGCTGTGTTGAGGGCTTGGCAACTTCCCTAGCTCCCTAGCGTTGGTGCCATGATAGAGGGCCCTTCAGTTGTGTTGAGGGCTTGGCAACCTCCCTAGAGTTGGTGCCGTGATAGAGGACCCTTCAGCTGTGTTGAGGGCTTGGCAAACTCCCTACTGTTGGTGCCGTGATAGAGGGCCCTTCAGTTGTGTTGAGGGCTTGGCAACCTCCCTACTGTTGGTGCCGTGATAGAGGGCCCTTCAGTTGTGTTGAGGGCTTGGCAACCTCCCTACTGTTGGTGCCGTGATAGAGGACCCTTCAGCTGTGTTGAGGGCTTGGCAACCTCCCTACTGTTGGTGCCGTGATAGAGGACCCTTCAGCTGTGTTGAGGGCTTGGCAACCTCCCTACTGTTGGTGCCGTGATAGAGGGCCCTTCAGTTGTGTTGAGGGCTTGGCAACCTCCCTACTGTTGGTGCCGTGATAGAGGACCCTTCAGCTGTGTTGAGGGCTTGGCAAACTCCCTACTGTTGGTGCCATGATAGAGGACCCTTCAGCTGTGTTGAGGGCTTGGCAAACTCCCTACTGTTGGTGCCGTGATAGAGGACCCTTCAGCTGTGTTGAGGGCTTGGCAAACTCCCTACTGTTGGTGCCGTGATAGAGGACCCTTCAGCTGTGTTGAGGGCTTGGCAACCTCCCTACTGTTGGTGCCGTGATAGAGGACCCTTCAGCTGTGTTGAGGGCTTGGCAAACTCCCTACTGTTGGTGCCGTGATAGAGGACCCTTCAGCTGTGTTGAGGGCTTGGCAAACTCCCTACTGTTGGTGCCATGATAGAGGACCCTTCAGCTGTGTTGAGGGCTTGGCAAACTCCCTACTGTTGGTGCCATGATAGAGGACCCTTCAGCTGTGTTGAGGGCTTGGCAAACTCCCTACTGTTGGTGCCGTGATAGAGGACCCTTCAGCTGTGTTGAGGGCTTGGCAACCTCCCTACTGTTGGTGCCGTGATAGAGGACCCTTCAGCTGTGTTGAGGGCTTGGCAAACTCCCTACTGTTGGTGCCGTGATAGAGGACCCTTCAGCTGTGTTGAGGGCTTGGCAAACTCCCTACTGTTGGTGCCGTGATAGAGGACCCTTCAGCTGTGTTGAGGGCTTGGCAAACTCCCTACTGTTGGTGCCATGATAGAGGACCCTTCAGCTGTGTTGAGGGCTTGGCAAACTCCCTACTGTTGGTGCCGTGATAGAGGACCCTTCAGCTGTGTTGAGGGCTTGGCAAACTCCCTACTGTTGGTGCCATGATAGAGGACCCTTCAGCTGTGTTGAGGGCTTGGCAAACTCCCTACTGTTGGTGCCGTGATAGAGGACCCTTCAGCTGTGTTGAGGGCTTGGCAAACTCCCTACTGTTGGTGCCATGATAGAGGACCCTTCAGCTGTGTTGAGGGCTTGGCAAACTCCCTACTGTTGGTGCCGTGATAGAGGACCCTTCAGCTGTGTTGAGGGCTTGGCAACCTCCCTACTGTTGGTGCCGTGATAGAGGACCCTTCAGCTGTGTTGAGGGCTTGGCAACCTCCCTACTGTTGGTGCCGTGATAGAGGACCCTTCAGCTGTGTTGAGGGCTTGGCAACCTCCCTAGAGTTGGTGCCATGATAGAGGACCCTTCAGCTGTGTTGAGGGCTTGGCAAACTCCCTACTGTTGGTGCCGTGATAGAGGACCCTTCAGCTGTGTTGAGGGCTTGGCAACCTCCCTACTGTTGGTGCCGTGATAGAGGACCCTTCAGCTGTGTTGAGGGCTTGGCAACCTCCCTACTGTTGGTGCCGTGATAGAGGACCCTTCAGCTGTGTTGAGGGCTTGGCAAACTCCCTACTGTTGGTGCCGTGATAGAGGACCCTTCAGCTGTGTTGAGGGCTTGGCAACCTCCCTAGTGTTGGTGCCATGATAGAGGACCCTTCAGCTGTGTTGAGGGCTTGGCAACCTCCCTAGAGTTGGTGCCATGATAGAGGGCCCTTCAGCTGTGTTGAGGGCTTGGCAACCTCCCTACTGTTGGTGCCGTGATAGAGGACCCTTCAGCTGTGTTGAGGGCTTGGCAACCTCCCTAGTGTTGGTGCCATGATAGAGGACCCTTCAGCTGTGTTGAGGACATGACAAGATCTGTAGTGTTGCTGCTATGATAAAATGCACTCTGTAGAACATGGGACCTTCATGAAACTGAGATGTGGCACCCCTGATCTATCTGGGACGTCAGTGCCCCCCCCCCTCGTTTCAGTATTGACATGTCCAACCCTTGTTAACAGGACAATGAGAAAGAGAGAGAGAGAGAGGGATAGATGGGGGGGGGGGGAGATGACCAAGTTGGTGGCTAAGGGGGCACCAAGTAGTAGTAGTAGTGGTGGTGGAGGATAGGAGGAGAGGGAGAGAACGAGATGATACTAGTTCTGAAAGAGCAGAAGCTTAACCGCATGGCAGATAGGCCTTATAATATACATTTATTGTAATGTGGCCGTGTAGGAGACACGGTAAAAAGCTCCCAGTCCACGCTGTAATGTGGCCGTGTAGGAGACACGGTAAAAACCTCCCAGTCCACGCTGTAATGTGGCCGTGTAGGTGACACGGTAAAAACCTCCCAGTCCACGCTGTAATGTGGCCGTATAGGTAACATGGTAAAAACCTCCCAATCCACGCTGTAATGTGGCCGTGTAGGTGACACGCTAAAAACCTCCCAGTCCACGCTGTAATGTGGCCGTATAGGTAACATGGTAAAAACCTCCCAGTCCACACTGTAAATGTGGCCGTGTAGGTAACATGGTAAAAACCTCCCAGTCCACGCTGTAATGTGGCCGTGTAGGTGACATGGTAAAAACCTCCCAGTCCACGCTGTAATGTGGCCGTGTAGGTGACATGGTAAAAACCTCCCAGTCCACGCTGTAATGCGGCCATGTAGGTGACACGGTAAAAACCTCCCAGTCCACGCTGTAATGTGGCCGTGTAGGTAACATGGTAAAAACCTCCCAGTCCACGCTGTAATGTGGCCGTGTAGGTGACACGGTAAAAACCTCCCAGTCCACGCTGTAATGTGGCCGTATAGGTAACACGGTAAAAACCTCCCAGTCCACACTGTAAATGTGGTTGGTGTTAGGAAGGGCATCCAGCCGTAGAAAACCCGCCAGATAGTCCTATACAAGCGAGACACGGTCACCCGACCAACCTTGCTTCCCGTGGGACAACTCCCGTCTAAACCCATGCTAGCGTGGAAAGTGGACGTTAAACGATGATGATGATGATATATATAGATGTATGTGTATGTGTGTGTTTTATATATATATATGTGTGTGTGTGTGTGTGTGTTTTATATATATGTGTGTGTGTGTTTTATATATATGTGTATGTGTGTGTTTTTT
>OZ024766.1:11366656-11376656 GCA_964016885.1 Eledone cirrhosa | reverse complement strand
TCCTATTGTTTCTTTACTCTTTCACTTTTACCCCTCTCCTTAACATTATGTCTTTCTCTCTCACCACCCCTCCTTATAATTTATTAGTCTTTCTCATCGGTAGGCTCTCTTTCTCTACCCTTCGTTATATTTCATTACCCTTTCACTTTTTCTCTCTTTTTAATATATTACGTCTGTCTCCCTCTTACTATCCCTCCTTATAGTCCATCACTCTTTCACTTCTGACTCCCCTCTCTCTCTAATATATTACGTCTGTCTCTATTTCTATCTATTACTCTTTCACTTCTCACCCTCTCTCTAACATATTGTCTTTTTTTCTCTCTTTATCCTTCCTTATAATCTATCACTCTTTCACTTCTGACCTCTCTCTCTCCTTATAGTCTATCACTCTTTCACTTCTGCCCACCCCCCCTCTCTCTCTATCCCTCCTTATAGTATATTACTCTATCTCTCTCTCTCTCCCTTTCCTTATAGTCTTTTACTCTTTCACTTCTGACCTCTCTCTCTCTATCCCTCCTTATATACTATCATACTTTCACTTGTGACTCCCCTCTCTCTCCCTCCTTATAGTCTATCACACTTTCACTTCTGACCTCTAGCTATCCCTTCCTATAAGTTTTTACTCTCTCACTTTGACCTCCCTTTAACATATGTCTATCTACTCTTCTCTCTCTCCCTCCTATTATTTCATCCCCCTTTCACTTTTGACCTCTCTCTAACCAATTCGTTTGCTTTTCTTTCTCTCTTCCTCCCCCTCCAATCATTCTTTTACTCTTTCTAATCTGACCTCACTTACATACGCTTCTCCCTCTCTTTCTTTTACTCCCCTCCTCTCATTATTTCATTACTCTCCCTATTTTGACCTCCCCTTTCACACATTCGTCTCTGCCGCTCTTTCTCTTTTACTCCCCCCTCTCATTATATCTTTACGCTTTCTATTCTGACCTGCCCTTATAACTCTCTATCTTTCTCTCCACCTCCTCCTCCCATTATAGCATTACTCTATCTATTCTGACCTGCCGTTATAACTCTCTATCTTTCTCTCCACCTCCTCCTCCCATTATAGCATTACTCTATCTATTCTGACCTGCCGTTATAACTCTCTATCTTTCTCTCCACCTCCTCTTTCTATTTTATTACTCTTTCTTTCTCCTTCACCTTTCTCTCTATCTATTTCCCCCCCCTCTCTTCTATGTTTAGTCTTTCTTTTTACCTCCTTTTTTTTTACTTTCTCTCTATCTGTCTATCTATCTATCACTCTTTCTCTCTATCTATCTATCACGTTTATTCCCTCTCTATCTATCTATCTATTTATTACTCTCTCTATCTATCTATCTATATATCTATTTCCTCCTCCTTCAATACCGTTATTCTTTCCCTTCCTCCCCTTCCTCCCTCTTACACACGCATATACACTTTTACTCTTTCTCCATCGTTCTTATTTTCTTATATATATTTCTCTCTCTCCCTTCGCCCTCTCTCTCCCCCTCTTCCTCTCTTAGTTCCATTACTCTTTCCCTTTCCACCTCCCCTTCTTTCTATTCTGTTCCTCTTTCCCTCCCCCTTTCTCTTTCGTCTCTCTCTTCTACTCTTACTTTCCCTCATACTCTCTCATTTCTTTCACTCTTTCTATCTCTAACGCAGATTCTTACTTCTCTCTCTCTCTCTCTCTCTTTTTCTCCCCTTCCCTCTCTCTTTACCCTTAACTCTCTCACTCACACTCTCTCTTTCTCGCCTTCCCCCTCTCTTTACCCTTAACTCTCTCACTCTCTCTCTTTGTCCTGAATTCTCTATTTCTTTTTCTTTCTCTTTCTCCCTCTCTCTTCTTTAGCTCTCCCTTTATCTCTCTCACTCACACACACACACACCCCTCCACCACCACCCCCTCACTCTCTCTACCCCAAACCATCCTCTACCTTTTTCTAACTCTTAATTGTTCGACTTTCACTTTCTTTCTTTCACAAACATTGGCCTCAATTACCCCCCGCCCCACCCCACCACCACCACATCCTTACACACACACTCTCTCTCTCTCTCCCTCTCTCTCTCTCTCTCACACTATCTCTCTCTCTCTCTCTCTCTCTCACACACTATCTCTCTCTCTCTCTCTGTCACACACACACACTCTCTTTCTTTCTCTCTCACACACACTATCTCTCTCTCTCTTTCTGTCACACACACACACACTCTCTCTCTCTCTTTCTGTCAGACACACACTCTCTCTCTTTCTTTCTGTCAGACACACACTCTCTCTCTTTCTCTCTCTCTCACACACTATCTCTCTCTCTCACACACTATCTCTCTCTCTCTCTTTCTGTCAGACACACACTCTCTCTTTCTTTCTGTCAGACACACACTCTCTCTCTTTCTCTCTCTCTCACACACTATCTCTCTCTCTTTCTGTCACACACACACACTCTCTTTCTCTCTCTCTCTCTCTCTCTCTCTCTCTCACACACACTATCTCTCTCTCTTTCTGTCACACACACACACTCTCTTTCTCTCTCTCTCTCTCACACACACTATCTCTCTCTCTTTCTGTCACACACACACACTCTCTTTCTTTCTCTCTCTTTCTCTCTCACACACTATCTCTCTCTCTTTCTGTCACACACACTATCTCTCTCTCACACACACTCTCTTTCTTTCTCTCTCTCTCACACACACTATCTCTCTCTCTCACACACACTATCTCTCTCTCTCTTTCTGTCACACACACTCTCTCTTTCTCTCTCTCTCTCTCACACACACTATCTCTCTCTCTTTCTGTCACACACACACACTCTCTCTCTCTCTCTCACACACAGTATCTCTCTCTCTTTCTGTCACACACACACTCTTTCTCTCTCACACACACACACTCTTTCTTTCTCTCTCTCACACACTATATATATATATATCTCACATACTAACTCTTTCTCTCTCACACACTATCTCTCTCTCTCTCTCTCACGCACAATATCTCCCTCTCCCTCTCACACACTATCTCTCTCTTTCTTTCTCTCACATATCTCTCTCTCTCTCTCTCACGCACAATATCTCCCTCTCCCTCTCACACACTATCTCTCTGTATTTCTCTTTTCTGTCTCTCTCTCTCTCTCACACACACACTATCTCTTTCTCTCTCTCTATCTATCTACCCTCATTTCACCCTCTCTCTCTCTCTCTCCCAGTCTCTTTCTTTCGCTATCTCCCCCTCTCTCTCTAATACTTTACTCTTTCTATTCTGTTTCATTTCTCCCACCCTGACCTCTTTCAGTCACTCACTACCCCAACCCTTCACCTACTGTCAATCCATCTACCTGTCTACACACACACATACACACACACACACACACACACACACACACACACACACGCATACACATATATAATAATAATGAAATTATTGTGTACAGTGCTCAGGTGCACTACAACTCATCAAAGGTGCATGTATAGTACATAGAATAATGTACAAATGTCAGGAAAATAGTATATATATAGTGAAAGAGTGAAGAATAACATGGTCGGCTGTACAAAAGGGGTTTCATTTACAGTAGTAACAATTGTTTCGTTGATCAGGTGAGTCTAAAGGCCGCTAATTACTCAAAGTTGCATCACTCGACCTTAAATACAGTGTTTACCTCTGATCAAATCATTGGAATACTGGAGGGTGTAAATATATATATAAATGGAGGCACATGGCTTAGTGGTTAGAGCATTGGCCTTGCAATCGAAAAGTTGTGAGTTCAATTCTCAGACCGGGTGATGTGTTGTTTCCTTGAGCAAGACACTTTATTTCACATTGCTCCAGTTTACTCAGCTGTAGAAATGAGATGATAGGGGCTGTGGTCCCTATCATTCCACTGCAAAGTGGTCGTGGAGGTCGCACGGCAAAAAAAAGCACCCAGCACTCACTGTAAATGAGGTTGGTGTTAGGAAGGGCATCCAGCTGTAGAAATCAAGCCAGAATCAGTTCCCGTGCCACCCTTGCAAGCAGGGAAAAGCGGACGTAAAAATGAAATGATGATGATGAAATGATATATATAGCAATTTTGCTCTTTACACTCTAATATATTGAGTGCCTTACTTACTGTGGTTACCCCCCCCCCCCCCCCCCCCATTGAATCCGAGGAAAATCATCCCCAAAAAGCACCCAGTCCACTCTGTAAAGTGGTCATGTAGGTGTCATGGCAAAAAGCACCCAGTCCACACTGTCAATGTGGTTGGCGTTAAGAAGGGCATCCAGCTGTAGAAAACTGGCCAGAAACAGTCCTATATGAGCGAGTCAGTGTTGTTTTGTACTAAATGTTTATAGTATCTTTACTGGTGGACAGATTGTTGTGAAAATTTACAGTATTACAGTAAAGACTTTAATATTTAATGTGATGTAGTCATAGTGTTGTTTTGTACTAAATGTTTATAGTATCTTTACTAGTGGACAGATTGTTGTGAAAATTTACAGTATTACAGTAAAGACTTTAATATTTAATGTGATGTAGTCATAGTGTTGTTTTGTACTAAATGTTTATAGTATCTTTACTGGTGGACAGATTGTTGTGAATATTTACAGTATTACAGTAAAGACTTTAATATTTAATGTGATGTAGTCATAGTGTTGTTTTGTACTAAATGTTTATAGTATCTTTACTGGTGGACAGATTGTTGTGACAATTTACAGTATTACAGTAAAGACTTTAATATTTAATGTGATGTAGTCATAGTGTTGTTTTGTACTAAATGTTTATAGTATCTTTACTGGTGGACAGATTGTTGTGAAAATTTACAGTATTACAGTAAAGACTTTAATATTTAATGTGATGTAGTCATAGTGTTGTTTTGTACTAAATGTTTATAGTATCTTTACTAGTGGACAGATTGTTGTGACAATTTACAGTATTATAGTAAAGACTTTAATATTTAATGTGATGTAGTCATAGTGTTGTTTTGTTCTTTTCAGGATAGTCTGGTTAATGTGGTTTCTTATGGTACAGGACATTAACCCTTTCGTTAACATATTTCTAATGAAAGAATACCTATGTTTTTTAAATAATTTAGAAAAATAACCAAGGGATTTAACTTTCTCATTGTTAAGCTGGTATTTGGAACATACCTTAACAAAGGTTTCTTACATAAAATTATGATGGGAGGTTTTAAGATAAATATAAACACTTTAAAACAAACAGTTTTGTATCATAGACCCAGGGGTGTTTGGAATATAACTTAACAAAGGTTTTTACATAAAATTATGATGGAAGTTTTTTTAGATAAATATAAACACTTTAAAACAGTTTTGTATCATAGAACCAGGGGTGTTTGGAACATAACTTAACAAAGGTTCTTAGATAAAATTATGATGGAAGGTTTTTTTAGATAAATATAAACATTTAAAAACAAACAGTTTTGTATCATAGAACCAGGGGTGTTTGGAACATAACTTAACAAAGGTTTCTTACATAAAATTATGATGGAAGTTTTTTTAGATAAATATAAACACTTTAAAACAGTTTTGTATCATAGAAGCAGGGGTGTTTGGAACATAACTTAACAAAGGTTCTTACATAGAAATATGATGGAAGGTTTCTAGATAAATATAAACATTTTAAAACAGTTTTGTATCATAGAACCAGGGGTGTTTGGAACATAACTTAACAAAGGTTCTTACATAAAATTATGATGGAAGTTTTTTTAGATAAATATAAACACTTTAAAACAGTTTTGTATCACACAGAACAAGGGTTGGACGGGAGGGGGGGGGGTCCAGGTGGTTTGGTATAAAAAAAGGGGTTAGGATTTAAGACTCAGTTTAATCTGGGTCACAGCATAAATTTTGTACAGGGTCAAATCAAATGTTTAGGGACTTGAGAGGAAGGTTAAGTAAGCTTTGTGCTTTGTGGAAGTGGTCTATGACCTGTGTGTGTATGTGTGTGTACGCACGCGTGCGTGATTACATATGTATGTGTATATGTGAATATATATATATATATTTATATATGTGTATATATGGGTGTATATATGTGTGTATATGTCTGTGTATGATGTTTGTACATATGTGTATGGATGTAGTCTAAGATGTGTATGTATATATATATATATATATATATATATATGTGTGTGTGTGTATATATATATATATATATGTCTGTGTATGTGTGGGTGTATATATATATATATGTGTGTGTGCATGTGTGTGTGTATATATGTGTGTATATATATATATGTGTGTGTGTATATATGTGTGTATATATATATATGTGTGTGTGTGTATATATATATATGTGTGTGGGTATGTGTGCGTGTATGCGTGTGTATATATGTGTGTGTGTGTATATATATATGTGTGTGTGTGTGTAGTAACAGCAGTAGTGGCCCAGATATTCTTAAGCAGTCACTGTTATATGGGTCACAACTAAAGCTGTGTGCTGGGTCAACATTAACAACACTGCCACCACACCACCACGACAACCACCACTTCTACACTACATCACTACCACCGTCTTCACCACCACACCACACCACCACCGCCACCCACTACTACAACCAATACCACCACAATCAGTCCCCACACCACCACCTCCACCCTGCCATTGACACCAGCCAACACCATAACCCCACCAACAGTACCCCAGCACCACAAACCCTCAAATCCAAAACCCCCCCAACCACATGTCCATAGTATCAGAGCTGTGATCTCTCAATTCAGAGATTCTTTCCTGAGACATTCTAACCACATGTCCATAGTATCAGAGCTGTGGTATCTCAATTCAGAGATTCTTTCCTGAGACATTCTAACCACATGTCCATAGTATCAGAGCTGTGATCTCTCAATTAGGAGATTCTTTCCTGAGACATTCTAACCACATGTCCATAGTATCAGAGCTGTGATCTCTCAATTCAGAGACTCTTTCCTGAGACATTCTAACCACATGTCCATAGTATCACAGCTGTGATCTCTCAATTCAGTGATCTTTCCTGAGACATTCTAACCACATATCCATAGTATCAGAGCTGTGATCTCTCAATTAGGAGATTCTTTCCTGAGACATTCTAACCACATGTCCATAGTATCAGAGCTGTGATCTCTCAATTCAGAGACTCTTTCCTGAGACATTCTAACCACATATCCATAGTATCACAGCTGTGATCTCCCAATTCAGAGACTCTTTCCTGAGACATTCTAACCACATGTCCATAATATCAGAGCTGTGATCTCTCAATCCAGAGATTCTTTCCTGAGACATTCTAACCACATGTCCATAGTATCAGAGCTGTGATCTCTCAATTCAGAGATTCTTTCCTGAGACATTCTAACCACATGTCCATAGTATCAGAGCTGTGATCTCTCAATTCAGAGATTCTTTCCTGAGACATTCTAACCACATGTCCATAGTATCAGAGCTGTGATCTCTCAATTCAGAGACTCTTTCCTGAGATATTCTAACCACATGTCCATAGTATCACAGCTGTGATCTCTCAATTCAGTGATCTTTCCTGAGACATTCTAACCACATGTCCATAGTATCAGAGCTGTGATCTCTCAATTAGGAGATTCTTTCCTGAGACATTCTAACCACATGTCCATAATATCAGAGCTGTGATCTCTCAATTCAGAGACTCTTTCCTGAGACATTCTAACCACATGTCCATAGTATCAGAGCTGTGATCTCTCAATTCAGAGATTCTTTCCTGAGACATTCTAACCACATGTCCATAGTATCAGAGCTGTGATCTCTCAATTCAGAGACTCTTTCCTGAGACATTCTAACCACATGTCCATAGTATCACAGCTGTGATCTCTCAATTCAGTGATCTTTCCTGAGACATTCTAACCACATGTCCATAGTATCAGAGCTGTGATCTCTCAATTAGGAGATTCTTTCCTGAGACATTCTAACCACATGTCCATAGTATCAGAGCTGTGATCTCTCAATTCAGAGACTCTTTCCTGAGACATTCTAACCACATGTCCATAGTATCACAGCTGTGATCTCTCAATTCAGAGATTCTTTCCTGAGACATTCTAACCACATGTCCATAGTATCAGAGCTGTGATCTCTCAATTCAGAGACTCTTTCCTGAGACATTCTAACCACATGTCCATAGTATCAGAGCTGTGATCTCTCAATTCAGTGATCTTTCCTGAGACATTCTAACCACATGTCCATAGTATCAGAGCTGTGATCTCTCAATTCAGAGATTCTTTCCTGAGACATTCTAGCCACATGTCCATAGTATCAGAGCTGTGATCTCTCAATTCAGAGATTCTTTCCTCAGACATTCTAACCACATGTCCATAGTATCAGAGCTGTGATCTCTCAATTCAGAGATTCTTTCCTGAGACATTCTAACCACATGCCCATAGTATCAGAGCTGTGATCTCTCAATTCAGAGATTCTTTCCTGAGACATTCTAGCCACATGTCCATAGTATCAGAGCTGTGATCTCTCAATTCAGAGATTCTTTCCTGAGACATTCTAACCACATGTCCATAGTATCAGAGCTGTGATCTCTCAATTCAGAGACTCTTTCCTGAGACATTCTACCCACATGTCTGTAGTATCAGAGCTGTGATCTCTCAACTCAGAGATTCTTTCCTCAGACATTCTAACCACATGTCTGTAGTATCAGAGCTGTGATCTCTCAATTCAGAGACTCTTTCCTGAGACATTCTACCCACATGTCTGTAGTATCAGAGCTGTGATCTCTCAATTCAGAGACTCTTTCCTGAGACATTCTAACCACATGTCCATAGTATCAGAGCTGTGATCTCTCAATTCAGTGATCTTTCCTGAGACATTCTAACCACATGTCCATAGTATCAGAGCTGTGATCTCTCAAATCAGAGATTCTTTCCTGAGACATTCTAACCACATGTCCATAGTATCAGAGCTGTGATCTCTCAAATCAGAGATTCTTTCCTGAGACATTCTAACCACATGTCCATAGTATCAGAGCTGTGATCTCTCAAATCAGAGATTCTTTCCTGAGACATTCTAACCACATGTCCATAGTATCAGAGCTGTGATCTCTCAATTCAGAGACTCTTTCCTGAGACATTCTAACCACATGTCCATAGTATCAGAGCTGTGATCTCTCAATTCAGAGACTCTTTCCTGAGACATTCTAACCACATGTCCATAGTATCAGAGCTGTGATCTCTCAAATCAGAGATTCTTTCCTGAGACATTCTAACCACATGTCCATAGTATCAGAGCTGTGATCTCTCAATTCAGAGACTCTTTCCTGAGACATTCTAACCACATGTCCATAGTATCAGAGCTGTGATCTCTCAATTCAGAGACTCTTTCCTGAGACATTCTAACCACATGTCCATAGTATCAGAGCTGTGATCTCTCAAATCAGAGATTCTTTCCTGAGACATTCTAACCACATGTCCATAGTATCAGAGCTGTGATCTCTCAATTCAGTGATCTTTCCTGAGACATTCTAACCACATGTCCATAGTATCACAGCTGTGATCTCTCAATTCAGAGATTCTTTCCTGAGACATTCTAACCACATGTCCATAGTATCAGAGCTGTGATCTCTCAATTCAGAGACTCTTTCCTGAGACATTCTAACCACATGTCCACAGTATCAGAGCTGTGATCTCTCAATTCAGAGATTCTTTCCTGAGACATTCTAACCACATGTCCATAGTATCACAGCTGTGATCTCTCAATTCAGAGATTCTTTCCTGAGACATTCTAACCACATGTCCATAGTATCAGAGCTGTGATCTCTCAATTCAGAGATTCTTTCCTGAGACATTCTAACCACATGTCCATAGTATCAGAGCTGTGATCTCTCAATTCAGAGATTCTTTCCTGAGACATTCTAACCACATGTCCATAGTATCAGAGCTGTGATCTCTCAATTCAGAGATTCTTTCCTGAGACATTCTAACCACATGTCCATAGTATCAGAGCTGTGATCTCTCAATTCAGAGATTCTTTCCTGAGACATTCTAACCACATGTCCATAGTATCAGAGCTGTGATCTCTCAATTCAGAGATTCTTT
>OZ024766.1:11346656-11361656 GCA_964016885.1 Eledone cirrhosa | reverse complement strand
CTACACATAGCTAGGTAGGTAACTAAATAAAGTTGACCAGAACTTCAAAAATAGATACCTTATATGATTAATCATATTATAAGGTATCTATTTTTGAAGTTCTGGTCAACTTTATTTAGTTACCTACCTAGCTATGTGTGGTTACACACTTGTATAAATTATCTCCTGTGATTATTCATGTTTATATATATGTTAATCAATTTCTAGTTATTATAAAATACTCGGACCTACTCGTTAGAATCTTGGAGCTTATTTTCCGGGTGATATGGCACATGTCTTTCTGGCATGACACCCATAATTTTGATTTAGATTAAATTCATTTAATTTATCTTAATTTTGGATATGGATATATATATATATATATATATGCAGAGGTTATATTTAATTTGTTGGGATTCAACAAGCTTAACATTTTTTATAACTGATATAAAGCACTCAACAGATTAGTGGAGTAAATATACAATATATTAATAAATGGAAACTATATTTATAAAACCATAATTATTTTATTATATATATTTCAAGGGCGACCAAGGTAAATTATGGTGCGCTTTCATCAGATAAAATACAGATTTGTTTTATAAATAAATATTGACATACACAGAAAAAAGACAACCTCGCCGGTTGAAATTCATACTTTTTGTCAAGACACCTACATGACCACTTTACAGTGTGGACTGGGTGCTTTTTGCTGTGACACCTACATGACCACTTTACAGTGTGGACTGGGTACTTTTTGCTGTGACACCTACATGACCACTTTACAGTGTAGACTGGGTGCTTTTTGCTGTGACACCTACATGACCACTTTACAGTGTGGACTGGGTGCTTTTTGTTGTGACACCTACATGACCACTTTACAGTGTGGACTGGGTGCTTTTTGCTGTGACACCTACATGACCACTTTACAGTGTGGACTGGGTGCTTTTTGCTGTGACACCTACATGACCACTTTACAGTGTGGACAGGGTGCTTTTTGCTGTGACACCTACATGACCACTTTACAGTGTGGACTGGGTGTCTTTTGTTGTGACACCTACATGACCACTTTACAGTATCGACTGGGTGCTTTTTGCTGTGACACCTACATGACCACTTTACAGTGTGGACAGGGTGCTTTTTGCTGTGACACCTACATGACCACTTTACAGTGTGGACAGGGTGCTTTTTACTGTGACACCTACATGACCACTTTACAGTGTGGACTGGGTGTCTTTTGTTGTGACACCTACATGACCTCTTTACAGTGTGGACAGGGTGCTTTTTGCTGTGACACCTACATGACCACTTTACAGTGTGGACTGGGTGTCTTTTGTTGTGACACCTACATGACCACTTTACAGTATCGACTGGGTGCTTTTTGCTGTGACACCTACATGACCACTTTACAGTATCGACTGGGTGCTTTTTGCTGTGACACCTACATGACCACTTTACAGTGTGGACAGGGTGCTTTTTGCTGTGACACCTACATGACCACTTTACAGTGTGGACAGGGTGCTTTTTGCTGTGACACCTACATGACCACTTTACAGTATCAACTGGGTGCTTTTTGCTGTGACACCTACATGACCACTTTACAGCGTGGACAGGGTGCTTTTTGCTGTGACACCTACATGACCACTTTACAGTGTGGACAGGGTGCTTTTTACTGTGACACCTACATGACCACTTTACAGTGTGGACTGGGTGTCTTTTGTTGTGACACCTACATGACCACTTTACAGTGTGGACTGGGTGCTTTTTGCTGTGACACCTACATGACCACTTTACAGTGTGGACTGGGTGTCTTTTTGTTGTGACACCTACATGACCACTTTACAGTGTGAACTTGGTGTCTTTTTGTTGTGACACCTACATGACCACTTTACAGTGTGGACTGGGTGCTTTTTGTTGCGACACCTACATGACCACTTTACAGTGTGGACTGGGTGCTTTTTGTTGCGACACCTACATGACCACTTTACAGTGTCGACTGGGTGCTTTTTGTTGTGACACCTACATGACCACTTTACAGTGTGGACTGGGTGCTTTTTGTCGTGACACCTACATGACCACTTTACAGTGTCGACTGGGTGCTTTTTGTTGTGACACCTACATGACCACTTTACAGTGTGGACTGGGTGCTTTTTGTCGTGACACCTACATGACCACTTTACAGTGTGGACTGGGTGCTTTTTGTTATGACACCTACATGACCTCTTTACAGTGTGGACTGGGTGCTTTTTGTTATGACACCTACATGACCTCTTTACAGTGTGGACTGGGTGTCTTTTTGTTGACACCTACATGACCACTTTACAGTGTGGACTGGGTACTTTTTGTTGCGACACCTACATGACCACTTTACAGTGTCGACTGGGTGCTTTTTGTTGTGACACCTACATGACCACTTTACAGTGTGGACTGGGTGGTTTTTGTCGTGACACCTACATGACCACTTTACAGTGTGGACTGGGTGCTTTTTGTCATGACATCTAAATGACCACTTTACAGTGTGGACTGGGTGCTTTTTGCTGTGACACCTACATGACCACTTTACAGTGTGGACTGGGTGTTTTTTGCTGTGACACCTACATGACCACTTTACAGTGTGGACTGGGTGTCTTTTTGTCATGTCTCCTACATGACCACTTTACAGTGTGGACTGGGTGCTTTTTGTCGCGACACCTACATGACCACTTTACAGTGTGGACTGGGTGCTTTTTGTCATGACATCTACACAAACACTTTACAGTGTGGACTGGGAGCCTTTTGTTGGGACACCTGCATGACCACATAAAACTATGATGGAAGGTCTTTAGAGAAATATAAACACTTTAAAAACTGCTCTCACCTTGTCTGGATGCACGGATAGGACAGCTTTCCTGTATACCTTTTTCACCTGGTCAGGTGTAACGAGTTCATGCATTCCACATTCCCTCCAGCGGGTTTCTTCCTCCCACAATACGGTGTGCAGCGAACACAGAAGTGCACGGATGTTGCGTTCTTTACCCTTTATCCACTCCATGATCTGCAACACAAACAAATATACACTCATTATATATACCATCATCATCATCATCACCACCGTTTTACGTCCGTTCTTCCACGCTAGCATGGGTTAGACGGGTTGTCCTGTTGTGGGCAGTGTCTGGTCGGCTGACCATGCCTTGCTCATACAGGAACTGATTCTGGCTTGATTTCTACAGCTGGATGCCCTTCCTAACACCAACCTCATTTACAGTGAGTGCTGGGTGCTTTTTCGTGGCGCCTACATGTCCACTTTACAGTGTGGGCTGGGTGCTTTTTTTTTTTTTTTGTTTGTATATATATATATGTATATATGTATATATGTATATATACATATATGTATATATATGTATATATGAAAAGTGTAATTTTTTACACAAAACGAAGGTTATAGAGAAAATTGAGGTTGGTAATGGCACATGGAATATATAAGAGACAGAATACTTTTTTGTGAAAAAACATATAATTTTATAAGGTAAGGAAATAATAAAGGGTATAAAAAATGACCGGTTTCGATGGGTCTGCAAAAGCCATCTTTTCAAATGTTGATTAATATTAAGAAAAATTAATAATACGAAGAGTTAAAATTTGAGATTTGAAAATTCAAGTATAAAATTAATTGTGGGATTTCATAGTAGGTTTCATCTAGGTAGCAACAACAAGTTGACTGCTGTGTCCCTTTCTGGTATATATATATATATATATATATATATATATATATATATATACAGGGTGCGGACGATATCTGTTCGCAATATTACTGTCTAGGAAAAAGTAACACAGTAGTTTTATTTTTTAAGATATATTTATCAAACTTGGGTCAGTTTGTCTTCATGACTTGTTCTTTCGATCTCACTCGATAAACCCGCCATTGGCTTTGATGAGGGCATCAAGGCGGCCTCGGAACCAGCTACAGGCCTTCGTCACTGTCCCCCCGACTTAGGCCCCTAAAGGCACTTGTGATCCTGACCTTCAGATCATCTTTCGTATTGCAGCTAGATCTGTTGGTGTCTCGTTCCACTGCGCCCCACACAAAGAAGTCGAGGGGGTTGTAATCAGGCGAGCTGGGAGGCCAGATGTCAGATGAAGTGTGGCTGACAGCCAGGCTTGGGTCTTTCGGCTGGTATGGCAGAGCGCTGAGTCTTGCTGCCACACGTACGGCCTACCTGCAGCTACCTGGTCGATCCAGGGCTTTACTACCTCGCTCAGAACGCGGATGTAGCCATCGGTGTTCAGCTTGAGGCTCTCAGGGAAGAAGTGAGATGGCATGACGTCACCTTGACTGCTGACGACACCTAAGACCAATGTTGTCACTGGAAACTTTGTTTGCATGACTCTGGGCACGTCTTTGGATGAGACAGCGAGCCACCTGTTGTTCTGGGAGTTGATCTTCTGGTCTTATTTGTCCTCCCGGCACGGATTCCAAGAAGAACTCCGTGTCTCTTCCACAAATTTGGAGGTTCAAAATTATTCATAATCAATTATTCTGAAAATAAATAATGGAAATATAGTCACTGTTTTTATGAAGACAAGAGTGACAACGGAAGTAAAAACAATTTGCATAAAATTAGCAGTTGAAAATTGCAAACAGATGTCGTCCACACCCTATATATATATATATATACATATATATATATATATATATATATGTATGTATATATGTGTATATATATATATATATATATATATATATATACGTTATTCCGGGTTGAATCGGCGGTAACCACAGTAAGTAAGGTACTCAATACATAGCAGAGTATAACAGTTTTAATATAGATGAGATTCTACAGGACTAGAACTGTTTCATTCATTAGAAATCATCAGGAATCCATATTCCTGATGATTTCTAATGAATGAAACAGTTCTAGTCCTGTAGAATCTCATCTATATTAAAACTGTTATACTCTGCTATATATATATATATATATATATGTAAAAGGTAAATAGAAATAACAACACAATCAGTACAGTATATGGAAGGGATATATTAGTAACAACAACACCACCAACAGTAACAACAACAGTAACAACAACAACAACAACAACAGCAACAACAACAGTAACAACAACACCACCACCACCAACAACAGTAACAACACCACCAACAACAACAACACCACCAACAACAGTAACAACAGTAACAACAACAGTTACACCACCACCACCAACAACAGCAACAACAACAGTAACAACACCACCACCAACAACAGCAACAACAACAGTAACAACAGTAACAACAGTAACACCACCACCAACAACAACAGTAACAACAACACCACCACCACCAACACTAACACCACCACCACCACCACCACCACCAACAACAACAGTAACAACAGTAACAACACCACCACCAACACCAACAACAAAGGGGTCATCTATGGTTACCTTTAGTTTGTCCGGGTCCATCTCTTTGGCTAGCACGTCCTTCCTCATCTCTCCAATTGTGCGCGGTTCATTGGGCTTCCTGGAAGTGAACCCTCCGAGGAGATCTCCAAATGTGTCTGTACCGACTTTAGGTTTGGGACCTGGAATGAATGGAAGTTCCGAGGGAGAAGATGAGAGGTTGTTCCTTTGTTAGTTTAGCTCGAGAAAGGGACGGGACGGACGGGGGGAGTGGGGGGCATTCAACATTTGATTGTCAGTCATATCGCCATTACCACCACCATGATGATGATGATGATGGTGATGATGGTGATGATGATGATGGTGATGATGATGGTGATGATGGTGATGGTGATGGTGGTGATGGTGATGGTGATGATGGTGATGATGATGATCATCATCATCATCCTCATCAACACCACATCTTTCGCCATCACCGCCAACACCAACATCATGGTCGTCACATTCACCATCACTAACATCATCATCACCACCACCAACGTCAGATAAAGAGAAGGGGGGAGGGAGCGAGAGAGAAAGTGAAAAAGATAGGACAGAGAGAAAGAGTGGGGGGTGAGACAGACAGAGAAAGAGAGGGAGAGAGAGGAAAGCTAGAGGGAGAGAGAGGGAGAAAGAGAGAGAGGGAGGGTGAGAGAAAGAGGGGGTGGATGAAAGAAAATGAGACAGAAAAAGAGAGAGAGAGTGTGAGAGAAAAAGAGAGGGAGTGAGACAGACAGAGAAAGGAGAGAGAGAGAGAGAGAGAAAGCAAGAGAGAGAGAGAGAGAGAGAAAGCAAGAGAGAAAGAGTGAGAGAGAGGGTGAGAGAGTGAGAGAGACAGAGAGAGAGGGGGTCAGAGAGACAGAGAGAGAGAGAGAGTGAGACAGACAGAGAAAGAGAGAGAGAGAGAGAGAAAGCAAGAGAGAAAGAGAGAGAGAGAGAAAGCAAGAGAGAGAGAGAGGGTGAGAGAGACAGAGAGAGAGAGGAGTCACAGATACAAAATTTTTCCGTCAAAACCCAACCCCTGCAAAATAAAAAAAAACAAAATACCCCCCCCCCCCCCCAAAAAAAAAGAAACAACCCTTACCAAAAGGCTTACGAGTCCCTCTATCATCTCTGCTCCCAATAACACTCGGGCCAGGCCCAGAACCGGGGCCAAAAGCTGCTTTATGTGTCGTCTGTGTGGCACCTGACTGGGGTTGTTGTTGTTGTTGTTTCTTGGGTGACGAAGGCACCTGGCTATTTGGTGTTTGTTGCCAGCCAGGAGCCCCACCTGTTGTAGCACCACCTGAAAATACAAACATATATCTCATATCATCATCATCATCATTATCATTTTATGTCCACTTTTCCCTGCTTGCAAGGGTGGGACGGGTCCTATTCAGCTCAGCATCTCTCCACTTGTCACTGTCCTTCATCATCTCCTCCGTGAGCTTCAGTGATATATATATATATATATCATCTTCATCATCATTGTTTAACGTCCATTTTCCACGCTAGCATGGGTCTAGATGGGAATTGTCCTACTTGAGGCAAGAGTGGTTGTCTTGCTCAGGACTGTCTGGCGGGTTTTCTACGGCTGGATGCCCTCCCTAACACCAACCACGTTTACAGTGTGGGGCTGGGAGGTTTTTACCGTGTTATCTACACGGCCACATTACAGCGTGGACTGTGTGTTTTTTTGTCGTGACACCTACACGACCTCATTTGTTTCGGACTGGATGTTGTGGTACCAACATAACTTCACATTTAAGGGGTGGTGTGGATAGGGTGGGGGTAGTGGGACGGGGTGTATTTTGTTAGAGGTGCCTACCGACTGTAGGTTTCGCTTTGTACTTAGGCAAGGCGGGTCTTCTGTATTACTGTGTAGCGCCAAAGGTCTCGGTCCAGTGACATTGTCTTGGAGAGGTGTAAGTGTGTGAGGTCGGAATTTATCAAGTCGTCCCATGTTTTTCTGGGTCTGCCTACTCCGTGGCTACCGTCTATTTTTATCGCCCTGCACTTTGTTATACAGCTGTCGTCTTTCATGCGCATCACGTGACCATACCAACGTAGTCTTTTCTCGAGTAAACAACATCTGACCCCCTTATTCCTAATTTCTCCCTTAGTTCGTTTATGCTTTGCCGTTCACGTATATTACTATTACACATCCAACGGAGCATGCAAGCTTCGTTCCTCTCCAGTCTGCGTATATCCTCTACACACAATGCCCAGGTCTCACTGCCATGCAACATTGCTGTTCGTATGCAGGCATCATACACTGTACTTTCAACTACTGTACTTTCAGAGCACCCTCCCCCACTGCTGATTTTGTCACCCAGGTAACAGAAGCTGTCCACTATTTCTATAGAACCATCTGTGCAATGGAATGAGCTAGTGTTCTGTGGGTACTTGCTGCTACTTATTGCACCAGAGCACCGGCCACATATAATATATATATCATCATTGTTTAACGTCCATCTTCCATGCTAGCATGGGTTAGACTGGAGTTGTGCCACTTGAAGCAAGGTTGGTTGGGTGACCGTGTCTCGCTCATATAGGACTGTCTGGCAGGCTTTCTACGGCTGGACGCCCTTCCTAACATAAACCACATTACAGTGTGGACTGGGAACTTTTTACCATGTTACCTACACGACCACATTACAGCGTGGACTGTGAGTTTTTTTTTTTAATATATATATATATATATATATATTAGATATTATATTATATATTTATATATATATATTAGATATTATATTATATATTTATATATATATATTAGATATTCATCATCATCATCACCGTTTTACGTCCGTTCTTCCACGCTAGCATGGGTTAGACGGGTTATAAAAATAACAACACAATCGGTACAGTATATGGAAGGAATATATTAGGTTAACGCTTGATATAGCAGGAAAAGGGTGTTAACGTTTCGGACGCTAGTCCTTTATCAGAAGAAAAAATGAGAAATAAAATAGATTGAGGGGACGGGCGGGGTGGAATTGGAAAAAAATGTCTTTAGATAAAAACAATAGGTCCATTCATGTTGACATATATATATATACATATATATATATATACATATATATATATAAACAATGAGTTATATGGATTGTTGATTATTCAACGAAGTTATTTTTATAACAGATCAGATTAGCATGGTAAGGGGTGTTCCGAGGCCATAGTATCTAGAATAAGGAAGAAGTTTAGGGAGCTGCTCCCTCTGCTGATGAAGAAGGGTTTCTCTCTGGGTACGAAAGGCCGGTTATATGATGCCAGTGTGAGGAGCGCGATGCTGCATGGTAGTGAGACATGGGCAGCAACTGCAGAGGATATGCAACGGCTGGAGAGAAATGAGGCAAGCTGAAGCTGACGGTGGAGATGACGAAGGACCGTGACAAGTGGAGAGATGCTGTGCTGAATAAGACCCGTCCCACCCTTGCAAGCAGGGAAAAGCAGGCGTAAAATGATGATGATGATGATGATGATAATGTTGATTAGAAGCACTCTACAGAGTTATCTGGAGTATTATTAATATTAACAATATTAATAAATGGAAAATATCATTTATAATACCATATTTATTTCATTATACGTATTTCAAGGACAAAGATCTTGTGTGCTTTCATCAGATAAAATATAATATTTGGTGCTAAGATATTGACATATCTTAGCATAGTCTTAATAGTATAAGCTCGCTAATATAAATTGTTAATATATATATATCATCATCATCATCATCAACGTTTAACGTCCGTGTTCCACGCTTGCATGGGTTTGGACGGGGGTAGTCCCACTTGAGGCAAGAGTGATTGTCTTGCTCGCATAGGACTGTCTGGCAGGTTTTCTACAGTTGGATGCCCTTCCTAACACCAACCACATTTACAGTGTGGGTCTGGGAGGTTTTTACCGTGTTGCCTACACGGCCACATTACAGCGTGGACTGTGTGTTTTTTTGTCGTGACACCTACACGATCTCATTTGTTTCGGCCTCGATGGCGCGGCACCAACATAACTTTACATAGAACGGGGTGGTGTGGATCGGGTGGGGGTGGGGGTGGTGGGACGGGGTGTATTTTGTTAGAGATGCCTACTGGCTGGAGTAGGTTTTACTATATATTTAGGTAAGGCGGGTCTTCTCTGTTACTGAGTACCGCCAAAGGTCTCGGTCCAGTGACATTGTCTTGGAGAGGTGTAAGTGTGTGATGTCGGAGTTTATCAGCTCGTCCCAGGTTTTTCTAGGTCTGCCTATTCCGTGACTACCGTCTATCTTTATTGCCCTGCACTTTGTTATACAGCTATCGACTTTCATGCGCATCACGTGTCCATACCAACGTAGCCTTCTCTCGAGTAAACAACATCTGATCCCTCTTATCTCTAATTTATTCCTTAGTTCGTTTATGCTTTGCCGTTCACGTATATTACTGTTACACATCCAGCGGAGCATGCAAGCTTCGTTCCTCTCTAGTCTGCGTATATCCTCTGCACACAATGCCCAGGTCTCACTGCCATGCAGCATTGCTGTTCGTATATATATATATATATAATATGCAGTATTACAGAAGTCCCGCCTTCCCTACATGCAAAGTTAACCTACAGTCAGTAGGCCCCTCCATACCAAACACACCCCAACCTACTACCCTACTCCCACCAACAGCACCCCTTTCTCTATAAAGCTATGTTGGTACCATAACATCCAGTCTAAACTAATGAGGTTGTGTAGGAGTCACAACAAAAAAAAAACACACAGTTCACACTGTAAAGTGGTCATGTAGGAGACATGGTAAAAAGGCTCCCAGTCCACATTGTAATGTGGTCATGTAGGTAACACAGTAAAAAGTTCCCAGTCCACACTGTAAAGTGGTCATGTAGGAGACACAGTAAAAAGGCTCCCAGTTCACACTGTAAAGTGGTCATGTAGGAGACATGGTAAAAAGGCTCCCAGGCCACACTGTAAAGTGGTAGTGTAGGAGACACAGTAAAAAGGCTCCCAGTCCACACTGTAAAGTGGCCGGGTAGGAGACACAGTAAAAAGGCTCCCAGTCCACACTGTAAAGTGGCCGGGTAGGAGACACAGTAAAAACCTCCCAGTCCACACTGTAAAGTGGTAGTGTAGGAGACACAGTAAAAACCTCCCAGTCCACACTGTAAAGTGGTCATGTAGGGGACACAGTAAAAAGACTCCCAGTCCACACTGTAAAGTGGTCATCTAGGAGACACGGTAAAAACCTCCCAGTCCACACTGTAAAGTGGTCCTGTAGGAGACACAGTAAAAACCTCCCAGTCCACACTGTAAAGTGGTAGTGTAGGAGACACAGTAAAAAGGCTCCCAGTTCACACTGTAAAGTGGTTGTGTAGGAGACATGGTAAAAAGGCTCCCAGTCCACACTGTAAAGTGGTCATGTAGGAGACACAGTAAAAAGGCTCCCAGTCCACACTGTAAAGTGGTCATGTAGGAGACACAGTAAAAACCTCCCAGTCCACACTGTAAAGTGGTCATGTAGGAGACACAGTAAAAAGGCTCCCAGTTCACACTGTAAAGTGGTTGTGTAGGAGACACGGTAAAAAGGCTCCCAGTCCACAATGTAAAGTGGTCATGTAGGAGACACAGTAAAAAGGCTCCCAGTCCACACTGTAAAGTGGTCGTGTAGGAGACACAGTAAAAAGGCTCCCAGTCCACACTGTAAAGTGGTCATGTAGGAGACACAGTAAAAAGGCTCCCAGTCCACACTGTAAGGTGGTCGTGTAGGAGAAAAAGTAAAAAGGCTCCCAGTCCACACTGTAAGGTGGTCGTGTAGGAGAAAAAGTAAAAAGGCTCCCAGTCCACACTGTAAAGTGGTCATGTAGGAGACACAGTAAAAAGGCTCCCAGTCCACACTGTAAGGTGGTCATGTAGGAGAAAAAGTAAAAAGGCTCCCAGTCCACACTGTAAAGTGGTCATGTAGGAGACACAGTAAAAAGGCTCCCAGTCCACACTGTAAAGTAGTTATGTAGGAGACACAGTAAAAAGCTCCCAGTCCACACTGTAATGTGGTCATGTAGGAGACACAGTAAAAAGCTCCCAGTCCACACTGTAATGTGGTCATGTAGGAGACACAGTAAAAACCTCCCAGTCCACACTGTAAAGTGGTTGTGTAGGAGACACAGTAAAAAGGCTCCCAGTCCACACTGTAAAGTGGTCATGTACGAGACACAGTAAAAACCTCCCAGTCCACACTGTAAAGTGGTCGTGTAGGAGACACAGTAAAAACCTCCCAGTCCACACTGTAAAGTGGTCGTGTAGGAGACACAGTAAAAACCTCCCAGTCCACACTGTAAAGTGGTCGTATAGGAGACACTGTAAAAAGGCTCCCAGTCCACATTGTAATGTGGTCATGTAGGTAACACAGTAAAAAGTTCCCAGTCCACACTGTAAAGTGGTAGTGTAGGAGACACAGTAAAAAGGCTCCCAGTCCACACTGTAAAGTGGTCATGTAGGAGACACAGTAAAAAGGCTCCCAGTCCACATTGTAATGTGGTCATGTAGGTAACACAGTAAAAAGTTCCCAGTCCACACTGTAAAGTGGTAGTGTAGGAGACACAGTAAAAAGGCTCCCAGTCCACACTGTAAAGTGGTAGTGTAGGAGACACAGTAAAAAGGCTCCCAGTCCAGACTGTAAAGTGGTCATGTAGGAGACACGGTATAAAGGCTCCCAGTCCACACTGTAAAGTGGTAGTGTAGGAGACACAGTAAAAAGGCTCCCAGTCCACACTGTAAAGTGGTCGTGTAGGAGACACAGTAAAAAGGCTCCCAGTCCACACTGTAAAGTGGTCATGTAGGAGACACAGTAAAAAGGCTCCCAGTCCACACTGTAAAGTGGTCGTGTAGGAGACACAGTAAAAAGGCTCCCAGTCCACACTGTAAAGTGGTCGTGTAGGAGACACAGTAAAAAGGCTCCCAGTCCACACTGTAAAGTGGTCATGTAGGAGACACAGTAAAAAGGCTCCCAGTCCACACTGTAAAGTGGTCGTGTAGGAGAGACATTAAAAACCTCCCAGTCCACACTGTAAAGTAGTTACGTAGGAGACACAGTAAAAACCTCCCAGTCCACACTGTAAAGTGGTCATGTAGGGGACACAGTAAAAAGACTCCCAGTCCACACTGTAAAGTGGTCGTGTAGGAGACACGGTAAAAACCTCCCAGTCCACACTGTAAAGTGGTCATGTAGGAGACACAGTAAAAAGGCTCCCAGTCCACACTGTAAAGTGGTCATGTAGGAGACACAGTAAAAAGGCTCCCAGTCCACACTGTAAAGTGGTCATGTAGGAGACACAGTAAAAAGGCTCCCAGTCCACACTGTAAAGTGGCCGTGTAGGAGACACAGTAAAAAGGCTCCCAGTCCACACTGTAAAGTGGTCATGTAGTAGACACAGTAAAAAGGCTCCCAGTCCACACTGTAAAGTAGTCATGTAGGAGACATGGTAAAAAGGCTCCCAGTCCACACTGTAAAGTGGTCGTGTAGGAGACACAGTAAAAAGGCTCCCAGTCCACACTGTAAAGTGGTCGTGTAGAAGACACGGTAAAAAGGCTCCCAGTCCACACTGTAAAGTGGTCATGTAGGAGACACGGTAAAAACCTCCCAGTCCACACTGTAAAGTGGTCATGTAGGAGACACAGTAAAAAGGCTCCCAGGCCACACTGTAAAGTGGTCGTGTAGGAGACACAGTAAAAAGGCTCCCAGTCCACACTGTAAATGTGGTTGGTGTTAGGAAGGACATCCAGCCGTAAAAAAAACCTGCCAGACAGTCCTATACAAGCGAGACACGGTCAGCCGACCAATCTTGCCTCAAGTGGGACAATTCCCGTCTAACCCATGCTGGCGTGGAAGATGGACGTTAAACGATGATGATGATGATATATTGGAAAATGCCAAGTTTTTAGGAACAGCTGGAGAAAATATGAGATTGACTCTTACCTGAATACAACCCACTAAACGCTGTCTTGGGTTGTTGAGGGCTGGCTTGTTGCCATGATGCTGTAGCAGGGGAGGTGGCTGATAAATTACTGGTACTGCCAGGTGATTTCATTGACGTTAAGTTACCTGGTGAAAAACAGAACATTATTTTGATATTAGACATAATAATAATTGTTTCTACTTTTGGCACAAGGCCAGCAATTACCTCAGTGTATTACTGGTACTTTATTTTATCAACCCCGTAATAACTGTTTCTACTTTTGGTACAAGGCCAGCAATTATCTCAGTGTATTACTGGTACTTTATTTTATCAACCCTGTAATAATTGTTTCTACTTTAGGCACAAGGCCAGCAATTACCCCAGTGTATTACTGGTACTTTATTTTATCGACCCTGTAATAATTGTTTCTACTTTCGGCACAAGGCCAGCAATTACCCCAGTGTATTACTGGTACTTTATTTTATCAACCCCCGTAAGGATGAAAAGCAAAGCTAACCTTGGTGGGATTTGAACTCAGAAGGCAAAGGGCCATAACTCTATGCTGCATAAATAAATAATGGCTTCTGATTTAGGCATGAGGCCAGCAATTTGGGGGGGAGTGAAGAAAGTTGATTAAATCTAACCCAGTGTATTACTGGTACTTTATTTTATCGAACCCGTAAGGATGAAAGGCAAAGTTAACCTCGGCAGGATTTAAACTCAGAACGTAAAGGGCCTTAACTCTGTGCTGCAAGGCACGGCGTCTGACCTTCTCCCGATACTGTCAATCCACCACCATAATAATAATAATGGTTTCTGATTTAGACACAAGGCTGGCAATTTTGGGGAAGGGAAAATATATTGAATCGTTTCAGATACTAGTCCTTCATCGGAACATAAAATAAAGAGGGGGAAAAGGAAAACAAAAGATGGAAAAGAGTCTTAACGTTTTGGATACTAGTCCTTCACCGGAACATAAAATAAAGAGGAGGAAAAAGGAAAACAAAAGATGGAAAAGAGTCTTAACGTTTTGGATACTAGTCCTTCACCGGAACATAAAATAAAGAGGGGGGAAAAGGAAAACAAAAGATGGAAAAGAGTCTTAACGTTTCGGATACTAGTCCTTCATCAAAACAAAAAAGAGAGGCGGAAAGAAAACAAAAGATGGAACAAAAGTTGAAAAAGAGTTAATGTTTCAGACACTTGTCCTTCATCGGGACATAAAAAAGAGGAGGGGAGGGGGGGGAAAGAGAAGAAAAGAAAAGATATAACAAAAGATAGATTGAGCTTACCCAGGTCAGCAAAAGGGTCTGAGGACCCAATGTTCTGCAAGCTGGTGGCCGGCGAGAGTCGTGCCTGTCCCATGGTGTTCATAGAAGCAGCAGCAGATGAGGTACGCAACAGGTTGGCACCGAGAGACATTCCAGCCATGCCGTGCCCCCCGTTGGAGGTGGCGCTGGTGTTGTTGTTGTTGGAGGAGGTGGTCGAGGTGGTGTTGCCGGCGTTGAGGAGGTGCAGTCCCGAGGGGAAACTGGGGTTCTTTTTTGGGAGGTTGCCCGGGAAGAGGTTGCTTGTCGAACCGCTGAGGTTGGCCGTTGGCGTTGGGGTCGTCTTCCCCCCGCCGCAGCCCAGCCCTCCGTCCTCCCAGGAGCCCATCAAATCAAAACTGACCGTCGGTGAAGCCCTCGA
>OZ024766.1:11324156-11341656 GCA_964016885.1 Eledone cirrhosa | reverse complement strand
TACAATAGTATATATAGAGTAATGTAAATGCTATGAGATATTATGTGAGGTAAAGCCTTTACTGTGAAAATACAATAGTATATATAGAGTAATGTAAATGCTATGAGATATTATGTGAGGTAAAGCCTTTACTGGGAAAATACAATAGTATATATAGAGCAATGTAAATGGTAAAGGGTTAAAGAAGATTAAGGGGGTGTTAAAACGCTCATGTGACTCACCTTCCCCTGTACCTTGCCCCCAAATGTAGATCTAGCGTGATAGACTGCAACAGTGACATCACCCACGGCTGATATGTTTAATGAAATTGTCAGTTTGTATTCTTCGATTGAGAACCCTCTGCAAGATAAAACACCACCACAGAAAGACATTAAACCTTCATATACAGTCAGACCCCACCATAAAAACTTCCACATATATCAACAGTCTCAAAGAAACAAAATTTTGTCTGAATTTAAAATTCACGTTTTTTTTGTGCCCTTTTTCGGGGCTCTGGGTTTCTTCTTTTGCAGATAGGAACAATCTCACAAAGAAAAAAAAAATGTTTTTTCTTCCACTTTATTTTATCGACCCCGTAAGGATGAAAGGCAAAGTTAACCTCGGCGGGATTTGAACTCAGGCCGTGACTATGCTGCTAAGTAATAATTGTTTCTAGTGTAAGCACAAGGCCAGTAATTTAAGGGGAGGGGAAAGCCGATTAAATCGACCTCAGTGCATTACTGGTGCTTTATTTTATCGACCTCGTAAGGATGAAAGGCAAAGTTAACCTCGGCGGGATTTGAACTCAGAGTGGCAAGGGCCGTAACTCTATGCGTCAAAGTATGGCGTCCGACCCTCTACCGATACTGCCTGTCCACTGCTAAGTAATAATAATTGTTTCTACGTTAGGCACAAGGCCAGCAATTACTCCAGTGCATTACTGGTACTTTATTTTATCGACCCCGTAAGGATGAAAGGCAAAGTTAACCTCGGCGGGATTTGAACTCAGGCCGTGACTCTATGCTGCTAAGTAATAATGATTTCTAGTATAAGCACAAGGCCAGCAATTATCCCAGTACATTACTGGTACTTTATTTTATCAACCCCGTAAGGATGACAGGCAAAGTTAACTTTGGCGGGATTTGAACTCAGAATGGCAAGGGCCGTAACTCTATGCGTCAAAGCATGGCGTCCGACCCTCTACTGATACTGCCAATCCACCACCCTTGCTGCTAAGTAATAATGATTTCTAGTATAAGCACAAGGCCAGTAATTTAAGGGGAGGGGAAAGCCGATTAAATCGACCCCAGTACATTACTGGTACTTTATTTTATCGACTTCGTAAGGATGAAAGGCAAAGTTAACCCCGGCGGGATTTGAACTCAGTCTGTAAAGGGACGTAACTCTGTGCTGGCTGCTAAGTAATAATAATTGTTTCTACTTTAGGCACAAGGCTAGCAATTATCCCAGTGCATTACTGTTACTTTATTTTATCGACCCCGTAAGGATGAAAGGCAAAGTTAAACTCGGCGGGATTTGAACTCAGAATGGCAAGGGCCGTAACTCTATGCGTCAAAGCATGGCGTCCGACCCTCTACCGATACTGCCAGTCCACTGCTAAATAATAATAATTGTTTCTACTTTTGGCACAAGGCCAGCAAATTACCCAGTACATTACTGGTACTTTATTTTATCAACCCCGTAAGGATGAAAGGCAAAGTCAACATCGGCGGGATTTGAACTCAGACCGTAAAGGGACGTAACTCTATGCTAGAAAGCATGGTGTCCGACCCTCTACCGATACTGCCAATTCACCGCCCTTATTTGAAAAACCAATAATAAACAACCTTCGGCCGCCAGGACGCATGGTAGATTTTTGAGACTTATTTTAGGAAAAATGTAGCGTCTTTGACGCTGGGAAATATGGTAGTTCCGCTCCTGCCATAAGCACTGAGCCAACGTATCTCAGACGCAAATTAATAATTGCGCTACTCCCCGTCAACCAGCTCCGTATCAAGAAACAAAAGACACTCACCTCATACGCTCATATTCTTGGGAGGTGGTTAGTATTCGGTCTTCACCCAGAAACACTTCAGCAAACGGTCGACATCCGGTCCTGATGAGGGGGGTAGTAGTAGTGGTGGTGGTGGTAGTGAAACACAGAGAGAGATAGAGAGATATAGCGTAAATATATGATGTAGAGCAGGCACGTCAAATATGCTCACCTGCGGCCCACACAAAGGTTTTTACAGCGCGAGCGTAATATAAAATTAAAAATACTAGCAGAAAGATATATATATATATGTTAATGACTTTGTTACCTCCCTTAGATTTTTATAGTTTGAATGCTTCAAGAGTTACTTCCCTTACTTGATAGTAGCCAGACATCACTCGCATGACATTATAGTGTCGTGTGGATGTGAGTGTATGTACAGGCGGTGCATGAACGAAGGAAAGAGACTTCTAAAGAAGAAAGAGACTTCGAAAGCGACTTCTAAAGCTGTTAGAAATAGCAGCCAAATATCCCTCAAGTGACACCCTACTGCATTTCATTCTCTCTCTCTCACACACACACACAAACACATACATACATCTACACATGCATGCATATATCATCATCATCATCGTTTAACGTCCATTTTCCACGCTAGAATGGGTCTGGACGGGAATTGTCCCACTTGAGGCAAGATTGGTTGTCTTGCTCGTATAGGACTGTCTGGCAGGTTTTCTACGGCTGGATGCCCTTCCTAACACCAACCACGTTTACAGTGTGGACTGGGAGGTTTTTACCGTGTTGCCTACACGGCCACATTACAGCGTGGACTGTGTATGTTTTTGTCGTGACACCTACACGACCTCATTTGTTTAGGACTGGATGTTGTGGTACCAACATAACTTTACATTGAAAGGGGTGGTGTAGATGGCGGTGGGGGTAGTGGGACGGGGGTGTATTTTGTTAGAGGTGCCTACTGACTGTAGTAGGTTTTGCTTTGTACTTAGGCAAGGCAGGTCTTCTGTATAACTGTGTAGCGCCAAAGGTCTCGGTCCAGTGACATTGTCTTGGAGAGGTGTAAGTGTGTGAGGTCGGAATTTATCAAGTCGTCCCAGGTTTTTCTGGGTCTACCTACTCCGTGGCTACCGTCTATTTTGATCGCCCTGCACTTTTTTATACAGCTGTCGTCTTTATATATACATATATATATATATATATATACATGATAGCTGCAACACAATTTCGAGTAATGCCATCACTTGATATTTAAGCATGAGCATCACAGACGTGGCTTTTTAGTCCTGCTGGGGGCTTGCCTATGGCCAGCAATACCATGCATCGCAAAAAATGTCATATCAAGCGATGCCTGTGCTTGAAGCTATTTTAAGTGAGGAAAGGCTAATCCCACTCTCTGAACATCAAATACATTTACCCCAAAAAAAGAACTGGTCTACATCATTGGATGTAAACGAAGTCGCAGGGTTTATATCAGACTGACCTTCTCCTAGAGAGATGTCTTTGTGAAGATTAGGAGCTGTTGACTCTCCTGAGATCTTCCACCCTTTGTGTGTGTGTGTGTGTGTGTGTGTGTATATATATATATATATATATCATCATCATCATTTCATCTTATGTCTGCTTTTCTCTGCTTGCAAGGGTGGGACGGGAACTGATTCTGGCTTGATTTCTACAGCTGGATGCCCTTCCTAATACCAACCTCATTTACAGTGAGTGCTGGGTGCTTTTTTGCCGTGGCACCTCCACGACCACTTTGCAGTGGAATGATATGGACCCCAGTCCCTATCATCTCATTTCTACAGCTGAGTAAACTGGAGCAATGTGAAATAAAGTGTCTTGCTCAAGGAAACAACACATCACCCGGTCTGAGAATTGAACTCACAACATTTTGATTGCAAGGCCAATGCTCTAACCACTAAGCCATGTGCCTCCATATATATATACACACACACACACACACACACACACACACACACATATATGTATACACACACATACACAACTAAAAGATCTATGCAGCATAAACACAACCTTTAAAAGATTCTGAGAAAACATTTGCTTAAACAAGAAGATCGATCGACTTTCGTCAAATCGGACCGAGGAAACAATGTTTCCGTTGGTCTTTCCAATTGCTAATACCATCTATCGGTCGCAAATCTAGGTAGAAGGAGCAACGTGAAATAAAGTGTCTTGCTCAAGGACATATCAGTATAAAATAATAATAATGAAATTATTGTGTAAAGTGCTCAGGTGCACTACAACTCGTCAATATAGTACATAGAATAATACACAAATGTCAGGGAAGTACATGTGTGTATGTGTTAGCTGTAGTGTTGGCGGATCTCGGGAAACATGGAGGACTTAAAGGATGCAGTGTCTCGACAGCTAACAACTGATGCAGGTAGTTTGTTCCATGGAGGCCTTAAAGGATGCAGTGTCTCGACAGCTAACAACTGATGCAGGTAGTTTGTTCCATGCTTCAGCAACTCTGAGCGTGAAAAAATGTTTCCGAAAGTCATGGGAACTGTGCTGTTTTCTTACTTTGTGGGCATGTCCACGTGTGTTAGACACATGGAAATCAAAAAGGTACTCTGGGTTGTTGTTGGCAAGATGGTTAACAATGTTGTGGGTGTTTACCAAGTCAGTTGCCAGGCGTCGGAAATTCAATGAATCCATGCCCAGTGAAGCAAGGCGCCCAGAGTATGGTAGATGTCGCATCGCATCGCATCGTCCAGGAATCGAGCTCACAACCTCACGATTGCAAATCCAGTGCTTTAACCACTCAGCCACACGCCTTCACTTTGCTTAAACAAAGAGACAATAAAGAAACAAACAAAAAAACAGCCAAGAACTCCAAGGAAGAGAAACAGTGACTGGTTGTACTTACTTGGTTTTGTTGAATAGTGGAATTGGTGACATTGTTAGAGAGACTAAGAGTATTGGTTTGTTGTGGGGGGTCAGGGAAGGATTGTGTATTATGTCCACCATGTATTGGATGTATCTGAAGAAGAAGAGAAGGAAGAAGTTGATAAGAAAGAGGAAGAGGGAAAGGATGATGCGGGGGAGGAGATGAAGAGCAACAGAGACAGAATTAGTTAAAACATAAAAATGAATGTGTATTTATATATATATAGATATATATATAAACATACATACACATATATATATACATATATACTTAAATATATATATATATATTATATGCCCTGCTTATAAGACTATATATATATATATATATCTAGGGCGGGTAAAATTCCCGAGATCCATGGACGAGTTCTCTCTGTCCCTCATTATCGCTGCCATGTCCTGCATCTCCAACAGACCAGTGTCTGTCCTTAGGGCATCAACATACGTTAACTTTGGTCTTCCTCTTCCAGTGTGTCCATGTAGGGGCTCCTACAGGAGCACTGAGTGCAATGTCAACTCTGGATGTCGGTGAGCATGTCCAGCTAACCCAGTGTGTCCATGTAGGGGCTCCCACAGGAGCACTGAGAGCAGTGTCAACTCTGGATGTCGGTGAGCATGTCTAGCTAACCTAGTGTGTCCATGTAGGGGCTCCCACAGGAGCACTGAGTGCAGTGTCAACTCTGGATGTCGGTGAGCATGTCTAGCTAACCTAGTGTGTCCATGTAGGGGCTCCCACAGGAGCACTGAGTGCAGTGTCAACTCTGGATGTCGGTGAGCATGTCCAGCTAACCTCAGTCTCCTCTGTGTCATTTTTGAGCTGACTTTTGGGATGCTCCCATACAGCTCTGAGTTTTTCATCCTCAGTGTATACTGATTAATGTTCAGAGTCATCCTCAGCATTCTTGTGTAGCACCCATCCACCATCTGAGTGAGTTTCTTGGTCAGTGTCCAAGTCTCAGATCCACACAGCAGCACAGACTCCACTACAGCAATGAAGAGGCGGATCTTCAGGTCTCTACGAAGGTCCGACTTCCACACCGATCTCAAGCTGTGGCACGCCGCCCAGGCCTTGCTCTTCCTCTCAACCACATCATCTTCAGTATTCCCAATCTTTGCTCCCAAATACAGGAAGTCCTCAACTAATTCCAGCAGCTTCCCGCCTACATTAGTGATCCCCTCTGGCTTTTCAACATTCTCTACCAGAGAGAGAGAATTATATATACTAGCCAGGAAATTGGGCTATATATAACATAAATATATAACATTCATAATAATAATAATTGTTTCTACTTTAGGCACAAGGCCAGCAATTGAGAGATCACAGCTCTGATACTATGGACATGTGGTTAGAATGTTTCAGGAAAGAATCTCTGAATTAAGAGATCACAGCTCTGATACTATGGACATGTGGTTAGAATGTTTCAGGAAAGAATCTCTGAATTAAGAGATCACAGCTCTGATACTATGACATGCGGTTAGAATGTCTCAGGAAAGAATCTCTGAATTGAGAGATCACAGCTCTGATACTATGACATGCGGTTAGAATGTCTCAGGAAAGAATCTCTGGATTGAGAGATCACAGCTCTGATACTATGGACATGTGGTTAGAATGTCTCAGAAAAGAATCTCTGAATTGAGAGATCACAGCTCTGATACTATGGACATGTGGTTAGAATGTCTCAGGAAAGAATCTCTGAATTGAGAGATCACAGCTCTGATACTATGGACATGTGGTTAGAATGTCTCAGGAAAGAATCTCTGAATTGAGAGATCACAGCTCTGATACTATGGACATGTGGTTAGAATGTCTCAGGAAAGAATCTCAGAATTGAGAGACCACAGCTCTGATACTATGGACATGTGGTTAGAATGTCTCAGGAAAGAATCTCTGAATTGAGAGATCAAAGCTCTGATACTATGGACATGTGGTTAGAATGTCTCAGGAAAGAATCTCTGAATTGAGAGATCAAAGCTCTGATACTATGGACATGTGGTTAGAATGTCTCAGGAAAGAATCTCTGAATTGAGAGATCACAGCTCTGATACTATGGACATGTGGTTAGAATGTCTCAGGAAAGAATCTCTGAATTGAGAGACCACAGCTCTGATACTATGGACATGTGGTTAGAATGTCTCAGGAAAGAATCTCTGAATTGAGACATCACAGCTCTGATACTATGGACATGTGGTTAGAATGTCTCAGGAAAGAATCTCTGAATTGAGAGATCACAGCTCTGATACTACAGACATGTGGTTAGAATGTCTCAGGAAAGAATCTCTGAATTGAGAGATCACAGCTCTGATACTATGGACATGTGGTTAGAATATCTCAGGAAAGATTCTCTGAATTGAGAGATCACAGCTCTGATACTACAGACATGTGGTTAGAATGTCTCAGGAAAGAATCTCTGAATTGAGAGATCACAGCTCTGATACTATGGACATGTGGTTAGAATGTCTCAGGAAAGAATCTCTGAATTGAGAGATCACAGCTCTGATACTACAGACATGTGGTTAGAATGTCTCAGGAAAGAATCTCTGAATTGAGAGATCACAGCTCTGATACTATGGACATGTGGTTAGAATATCTCAGGAAAGAATCTCTGAATTGAGAGATCACAGCTCTGATACTATGGACATGTGGTTAGAATGTCTCAGGAAATAATCTCTGAATTGAGATACCACAGCTCTGATACTATGGACATGTGGTTAGAATGTCTCAGGAAAGAATCTCTGAATTGAGAGATCACAGCTCTGATACTATGGACATGTGGTTAGAATATCTCAGGAAAGAATCTCTGAATTGAGAGATCACAGCTCTGATACTATGGACAAGTGGTTAGAATGTCTCAGGAAAGAATCTCTGAATTGAGAGACCACAGCTCTGATACTATGGACAAGTGGTTAGAATGTCTCAGGAAAGAATCTCTGAATTGAGAGACCACAGCTCTGATACTACAGACATGTGGTTAGAATGTCTCAGGAAAGAATCTCTGAATTGAGAGATCACAGCTCTGATATTATGGGCATGTGGTTAGAATGTCTCAGGAAAGAATCTCTGAATTGAGAGATCACAGCTCTGATACTATGGACATGTGGTTAGAATGTCTCAGGAAAGAATCTCTGGATTGAGAGATCACAGCTCTGATACTACAGACATGTGGTTAGAACGTCTCAGGAAAGAATCTCTGAATTGAGAGATCACAGCTCTGATACTACAGACATGTGGTTAGAATGTCTCAGGAAAGAATCTGTGAATTGATATGATGATGATGATGCTACTTGGTGTGTACTTACCTGCGCTGCGATGCTGACGTGTTGGGATTGACTCGTTTAGAAGCGAACAGGTAGACGGCTTCGTCAATTGTTTTACAGACGCCGCAGAAGACGAGGAAACAACAGACAGCGGTGGCTGACATGGTCTTACCATCCTGAAGGGGATAAGAGAGGGTTACAGAGAGGGTGAGTGAGGGTTACAGAGAGAGGGTTACAGAGAGGGTGAGTGAGGGTTACAGAGAGGGTGAGTGAGGGTTACAGAGAGGGTGCGTGAGGGTTACAGAGAGGGTGAGTGAGGGTTACAGAGAGGGTGAGTGAGGGTTACAGAGAGGGTGAGTGAGGGTTACAGAGAGGGTGAGTGAGGGCTTGAGAGAGAGTGAGTGAGGGTTAGAGAGTGAGTGAGAGGGAGAGGGTTAAAGACAAAGGTATGGAAGACAAGAATTACATAATCAAGATGAGAGATTTTAACTACCTAAACATGTTTAAACATATTTCCCAGTGATAAATTAACAGAAAGAAACCCCCCATTAAAATACAATTAAAACTAAATAAAATACAATTAAAACTAAATAAATACAATTAAAACTAAATAAATACAATTAAAACTAAATAAATACAATTAAAACTAAATAAATACAATTAAAACTAAATAAATACAATTAAAACTCATTAAAATACAACTAAAATATTAAAATGCAATTTAAAAAAACCATTATAATACAATTAAAATGCCATTACTTACAAGACAATGGACCACGCAGATATTTTTGGGGTGTTTTCGCAGCCAATGGTAGAGGTTTTTACATAAGGTGAAGATACTGGCCAGAGTGGGGATACGTTTATGGGACCAGCCGAGTTGTAATACCTAAGAGAAATAGATATAAATATCTATGTAGGTGTATATATATATATAATATTAGTAATAAACGAAAGATATACATTTTACATCATCTCTATTTATTTCATTATAAATATTTCGAAGATGCAAAGTTTTATGTATAACATAAAGCAAAACATGTTCTCCTCAGACAAAATATATAAAAAATGTTTAATTTTCCCCTGATATGCTAGTAGACAAACAAACTGGACAGATCGGTGACCACCAGGCTATATACATACATACATACATAAAATAAGTAAGTCAAATATGTTAAATTTGGCTTCGTTTATTATAAATTCTCTGCTATATATATTTCAGTGACAGCTATTATTGGCTGTGACCTCATCAGGCAGTATTCGTACTGCTTGATGAGGTCATATATATATATATAGCAGAGAATTTATAATAAATGAAACCAAATTTAACATGTTTGACTTAATTATTTTACATTACTCCGGAGTAAACAAACCAACCTGCGTACTTCATCGAGCGCTCCAACCTGCATACTGAGGTGTCGGTAAACAACCAAACACATACTCAAAAAATATATATATATATAATCATCATCATCATCATCATTTTACGTCCACATTTCCCTGCTTGCAAGGGTGGGACGGGAACTGATTCTGGCTTGATTTCTACAGCTGGATGCCCCTCCTAACACCAACCTCATTTACAGTGAGTGCTGGGTGCTTTTTTGCCGTGGCAGCTACACGTCCACTTTACAGTGTGGGCTGGGTGCTTTTCTTCCATGACACCTCCACGACCACTTTGCAGTGGAATGAGAGGGACTCCAGTCCCTATCATCTCATTTCTACAGCTGAGTAAACTGGAGCAATGTGAAATAAAGTGTCTTGCTCAAGGAAACAACACATCACCCGGTCTGAGAATTGAACCCACAACCTTTCGATTGCAAGGCCAATGCTCTAACCACTAAGCCATGTGCCTCCATATATACACGCAAATGCACACACAGAGAAGATAGAAGAGGGGAAAGAAAAAACGCCAGACAGACAGAAACAGCAACAACAACAACAACAACAGATGTTGAACGAAAGAAGAGAAAATGGCTGACTCACTCTGTTTTCAAACTTTATGGCCCGGTAATTTTTTTGACTGAGGTTGTATACACTGTACTGTCCACGGTGTTTAGAGTCTAAGAGACAGCGTACATCATCGATGTGGTTCTTGAATGCTGATTCCACACCTTCAGCTGGGAATGACATCACTGCATGGGGCGGGGGAAGAGATAGAGAGAAAGAGGGTGAGTAAAAAAGAACAAAAAAGAAAAAAACACGCTAATGAAGCACAATGAGGCAGAAACAAGTTATCAATCTATCCATCTATCTATCTATCTCTATCCACAGCATGTAAAACAACCCCGCAGTAGCGCTACCCCCTAATGGGGATTTCAATTGTTTTATTTTTATATAGTTTATTGTTATTTATCATCGTTAAAGATTTTATGTAAAACCCCAGCCCGTCACGTCTTGTAATGTCCCGTTTTTGTGCGCCCCTGTGGCAAATAAGGAAATATATCTATCTCTATATATCTGTCAATTTATGTATCTATTAGTTTGTCTGCCTGAAAAAAAAACCGCTGATGAAGCACAATGAGGCAGAAACAAGTTATTTATCAATCTATCTGTATATATCTGTCAATTTATATATTTATTAGTTTGTCTGTCTGAAAAAAGAACCGCTGATGAAGCACAATTAGGCAGAAACAAGTTATTTATCAAACTATCCATCTATCTATCTATCTATCTATCTCTATATACCTGTCCATTTATGTGTCTATTTGACTGCATGGTTGTTATGAAGCTAGTGTTTCTAACCCCGATTGTGTTGCTACTGTGGGTTTTGTATGGGAGAGAATGCTAAGTCTTAGAACCAGGAGGGCAGGATCAGTGGAGCTGGGGGGAAAGGGGTTACAGAAATAAGGGCCAACTCACCAATCATTCTGGATGTTATGTATGAAATGTCCAGTTCATTTTTGTTCATGGTCCTAAACAATAAAATTATAGAAATATAATATATACATGTGTTTATATATATATATATATATATATATATATATATATATATATATATATATATACATATATACATACATACACACAAACAAACACAATGTATATATACATGTATATATACAATAAATACACACATATATACATATGCATACATAAATATATTTATACATACATATATATATAAACATATATATAAATATATATATATACATATATATATAATATATATATACATATATATATACATATATATATACATGTGTATATACAATAAATACACACATATATACATATGCATACATAAATCTATTTATACATACATATAAATATAAACATATATATAAATATAAATATATATATAAATATATATATATATAATATATATATATATATATATATATCATAATTTTTACGTCTGTTTTTCCATTCTTGCATAGGTTGGATGGGTCCTTCTCAGCACAACATCTCTCCACACATCGCATTCCTTCATCATTTCCTCTGCTCAGGTCTGTCTTGGTCACCCGCGACTGCAGTTTCCTTCCACTGGATTTCCTGACACTTCTTCACCCAAGGATCATTGTCCATGCACATCACATGTCCGAACCAATGCAAGTCTTCTCGCCTTCACACAACTTCAGGTTCCTCTCAACCCTTTAGTATTTCAACCGGCCATATCCAGCAAAAATTCTCTCACTTCTTTGTTTAAACCAGCTGTAATCGGCTGCTCATACTTATGTTAAGGTATTGTTCTCAAAATAAATAATATCAAAATCTCGTAGCTTTGATATAATGTGAGACAATTATGTAATGTAAAGCCTTTACCATGAAAATACAATAGTATATATAGAGTAATGTAAATGTTATGTGAGATATTATGTGAGGTAAAGCCTTTACCATGAAAATACAATAGTATATATAGAGTAATGTAAAAGTTATGTGAGATATTATGTGAGGTAAAGCCTTTACTGTGAAAATACAATAGTATATATAGAGTAATGTAAATGTTATGTGAGATATTATGTGAGGTAAAGCCTTTACTGTGAAAATACAATAGTATATATAGAGTAATGTAAATGTTATGTGAGATTATGTGAGGTAAAGCCTTTACTGTGAAAATACAATAGTATATATAGAGTAATGTAAATGTTATGTGAGATATTATGTGAGGTAAAGCCTTTACTGTGACAATACAATAGTATATATAGAGTAATGTAAATGTTATGTGAGATATTATGTGAGGTAAAGCCTTTACTGTGAAAATACAATAGTATATATAGAGTAATGTTAATGTTATGTGAGATATTATGTGAGGTAAAGCCTTTACTGTGAAAATACAATAGTATATATAGAGTAATGTTAATGTTATGTGAGATATTATGTGAGGTAAAGCCTTTACTGTGAAAATACAATAGTATATATATAGAGTAATATAAATGTTATGTGAGATATTATGTGAGGTAAAGCCTTTACTGTGACAATACAATAGTATATATAGAGTAATGTAAATGTTATGTGAGATATTATGTGAGGTAAAGCCTTTACTGTGAAAATACAATAGTATATATATAGAGTAATATAAATGTTATGTGAGATATTATGTGAGGTAAAGCCTTTACTGTGAAAATACAATAGTATATATATAGAGTAATATAAATGTTATGTGAGATATTATGTGAGGTAAAGCCTTTACTGTGACAATACAATAGTATATATAGAGTAATTTAAATGCTAAAGGGTTAAACGTTTAGCATTTAAACCGGCCGTCTCTGGCCAGAATTCTCTCACCTCTTTCTGTTCAAACTGGCTGTAACCAGCTGCTCATACTGAAGGTCGGATAAAATGCTTTCTAGTATTCATTTCAGTTCTCTGGTTTCTGAGTTCAAATCCCACCGAGGTCAACTTTGACTTTCAACCACTCAAGGTCAATAAAAAAATGTACCAGTCAAGCACTGGGGCTAATTCTTGCTCTATATCTCTTTCTCACTTCCTCTCTCTCTATCTCTCCATATATACAATACCAGTCTAATACGGGGGTCGATAAAATAAAGTACCAGTAATACACTGGGGTAATTGCTGGCCTTGTGCCAAAAGTAGAAATAATTATTACAGGGTTGATAAAATAAAGTACCAGTAATACACTGGGGTAATTGCTGGCCTTGTGCCAAACGTAGAGACAATTATTACAGGGTTGATAAAATAAAGTACCAGTAATACACTGGGGTAATTGCTGGCCTTGTGCCTATAGTAGAAATCATTATTATTTAGTGTTTTAGTGTAAGCATTATAATCATCAAAAGCATTAGCATTAATTATTATTATTATTATTGGCAGTATCGGTAGAGGGTCTGTCAGCATGCTTTGTGGCACAGAGTTACGGCCCTTTATAGTCTGAGTTCAAATCCCGCCGTGGTTAACTTTGTCCTTCATCCTTACGGGTTCGATAAATAAAGTACCAGTAATACACTGGGGTAATTGCTGGCCTTGTGCCTAAAGTAGAAACAATTATTGCAGGGTTGATAAAATAAAGTACCAGTAATACACTGAGGTAATTGCTGGCCTTGTGCCTAAAGTAGAAACAATTATTACAGGGTTGATAAAATAAAGTACCAGTAATACACTGGGGTAATTGCTGGCCTTGTGCCTATAGTAGAAATCATTATTATTATTATCATGTGCCTGTAGTATCGTAGGAGGAAAACTGGGAGAGGGTGCTTGGCCTAGCGGTCAGGGTGACCATGACCTTTTGTGGGCTTTTTCCACGAGTGACCCTTGGAATTCTCCCCACTATTGAGGAATTTTTCCTTTGTTTTCATTTTTTTGTTACATCCTTTGTTTTTGCTTTTTATATATATATAATTTTGTATCTACACGCAGAAATGTTCATATGTACCGTCCTGTGCTGTCCTTAATGTTATACCTTATGTCAACCCTTGTGGTTAATAAAGAAAGCCAACTAGCCAAACTCTTCGGGAGAACTTTCGAGCCGGGGCCCATGGACAATTTCCAGAAATCCCTGGCCTGGCAGTGCTACCAGGGAGCTTTGCCAATTCAGGATACACTCTACAGGCATGGAAATGCCATCAGCCAGACCTGTCTGAAATGCGCGCAGGGCAACGAAACTGTCCTGCATGCACTCGTTCAATGTCTGAGCATTGCTGACTTGTGGGTTTATGTCGAACACTTGCTGTCACGTGTAGGACGGATCCAGCTAGCAGCTGAGTCCATCGTGAGGATTGTCCTGCCGCCTTCCTTTAGCCTGGAAGGGCAGGCAGTTTTTATCTGCTTGGTGGCCATGGTAAAAAGAGGTTGTATGGGGGACACGTTTGAAAGGGCTGAAGACGAGCACTTTCCTCTTCGGTGATGCCCTCATTAAATTTTTCAAATTTCATTTGAAAAAGAAAATCACTGTGGAGAGGGAAGTGCTCCCTTCCCAGCAATTTGTTGATAGATGGGTGAGAGAGGCAAGCATGGCCTGAGTGAATGGGCCTGCCCTGTGTATGCGCTTGTAGATTGGAGGTGGAAAACTGGGAGAGGGCATTTGCCCAGGTGGTCAAGGTCACCGTGGCTTTTTTAATGGGCTTTCTCCAGGAGTGACCCTCAGAAGTCTCCCAACTTTTGGGGAGTTTTCCTTTGTTTCCATTTTTTGTTACATCCTTTGATGCTTATAAATATAATTTTGAATTCTTTTTTTTACACACAGAAATGCCCATTTTTACCATGCTGTGCCACCCTGTACTGTCCTTAACGTTATACTTTATGTCAACCCTTGTGGAAAATCAGGGTGGAGAGGGAAGTGCTGACTTCCAGCCAGTTTGTTGAAAGGTGGGTGAGAGAGGGAAGAATGGCCCGTGTGAATGGGGCTACTCTGAGCGTGTGCCTGTAGCATTGTGGGAGGAAAACTGGAAGAGGGCATTTGCCCTAGCGGTCAGGGTAACCGTGGATTTTCTTGTGGGCTTTTCCACGAGCAACCCTCGGAGGTCTCCCCGCTATTGGGAATTTTTCATTGTTTCCTTTTGTCACACTGTTTTTTTTTGTTTTTTTTTACACGCAGAAATGCCCATTTGTATTGTCCTGTGTTGTCCTTAATGTTATATTTGTGTCAACCCTTGTGGTCAATACAGAAAGCATTATAAGCATTATTATTATTATTAAGACATTTGCTGTAAGCAATTAGATAGAAATGCATATGGCTGTTATCATTATCACCATCACCACCACCATCATCACAATCATCACTACTACCATCATCACAATCACTACTACCACCACCACCACCACCACCACAATCATCACCACCACCACCATCACTACTACCATCACCACCACCACCACCATCACAATCACTACTACCATCATCATCACCATCACCACAATCATCACTACTACCACCACCACCACAATCACAATCACTACTACCATCACCACCACAACCACCACTACTACCATCACCACCGCTACCACCACCACCACCACAATCATCACTACTACCACCACCACCACCACCACAATCACTATCACCACCACCACCACCACAATCACTACTACCACCACCATCATCATCACTACCACCACCACCACCACAATCACTACTACCATCATCACTACCACCACCACCACCACAATCATCACTACTACCACCACCACCACCACCACCACAATCACTACTACCATCATCACTACTACCATCACAATCACCACCACCGTAATCATTATCACCACCACCACTATAACTACTACCATTACAACTACAGCCACTACTACTACTACTACTACTACTACTACTACAGCCTCTACTACTACTACAACAGCCACTACTACTACTACTACTACTACTACTACAACAGCCACTACTACTACTACTACTACTACTACTACTACTATAACCACCACCACTACTACTACAACTACTACCACCAGCACCACTACTACTACAACTATTACTACAACAACAACAAGTCTATCTACAAACAATCTGTCAATAGCCCTACCTCCAAGTCGTGCCAGCTGGAAGGACTGTAGTCCTACAGAAGGGAACAAAACCATACAGTTGCCATGGTAGCAAAAAACAAAATGGAGGGAGTGAGGTGTGTGTTGAGGATAATCACAACATCACTTACTTAGATTGATGTTGTGATTATTTCAAATAATTTATTGCTAGCATTGTTAGTATTGTTGTTATTGTTCTGATTGAATGCCATTACTACTATATATAGAAGCCATGCCTGTGTATTCCCCTCATTCTCACAAGCTCTGATGAATTGACTGGTTACAACTATGTATTGGTGATCGAATGACGCGAAAACAAGGCGGGTAGCGATCTCTAGACCTACCAGTTCAGAGAAACAATTGTCAGCAATGAGATTATAAACCTCTTTTTGTATAGCAAACCGTGTCACTCTTCTTTCCCGATTTATATATATGGAGGCACATGGCTTAGTGGTTAGAGCATTGGCCTTGCAATCGAAAGGTTGTGAGTTCGATTCTCAGACCAAGTGATGTGTTGTTTCCTTGAGCAAGGCACTTTATTTCACATTGCTCCAGTTTACTCAGCTGTAGAAATGAGATGATAGGGACTGGGGTCCCTATCATTCCACTGCAAAGTGGTCGTGGAGGTGCCACGGCAAAAAAAGCATCCAGCACTCACTGTAAATGAGGTTGGTGTTAGGAAGGGCATCCAGCTGTAGAAATCAAGCCAGAATCAGTTCCCGTCCCACCCTTGCAAGCAGGGAAAAGTGGACGTAAAATGAAATGATGATGATGATGATATATATATATATATAACTATATAACTATATAACTGCTCTGTAAAACAACTGATGTTGTTACATTGAGCTATTTATCTTACTGGTAATAAGGTAGTAATAAATTACTGTCTTTCACTATTTAGGGTATAAAATATATATAACTATAAAAGGTTTTAGTATATACATAACCATAAATAGTATCCTTAATACTATATATATATATATATATCGAGGCACTTGGCTTAGTGGTTAGAGCATTGGCCTTGCAATCGAAAGGTTGAGAGTTCAATTCTCAGACCGGGTGATGTGTTGTTTCCTTGAGCAAGACACTTTATTTCACATTGCTCCAGTTTACTCAGCTGTAGAAATGGACCGGCAATCGCTATGTATAATTAGCTCCTGATTATTACTGGAATTCTATAAGAATCCAGCCTCTATAATTTTCAGCAGAAGCAGGGGAGTACGTTGCTCTGATGAACACCAACCAGCATGAAACAGACTGTCAGCTTCTCTCCCTTCTTTCGCCGTAAAGAAGTAAGTGACATAGTCACTACGTTAAAACTGATAGTGTAAGGTCTTCTAAATGTTTTTAATTAAACGTATGGTGTATTACCAAATATACTATACATACATTCATATATATATATATATATATATATATATATAA
>OZ024766.1:11311656-11319156 GCA_964016885.1 Eledone cirrhosa | reverse complement strand
AAGTGGTCGTGGAGGTGCCACTGCAAAAAAGCACCCAGCCCACACTGCAAAGTGGTCGTGGAGGTGCCACGGTAAAAAAGCACCCAGCACTCACTGTAAATGAGGTTGGTGTTAGGAAGGGCATCCAGCTGTAGAAATCAAGCCAGAATCAGTTCCCGTCCCACCCTTGCAGACGTAAAACGAAATGATGAAATGATGATGTATAGTGGTGTATAGTGGTATATATACACCCTGTATAGTGGTATATATATATACACCCTGTATAGTGGTGTACAGTGGTATATATACTCACCCTGCGAAGTAACTCCATTGGTGAAGCTGAGCTGACTCTTTAATTCAACATCTCTCGCCACAGCAATCTCTTGGAGTCTGTCAACGATGTTGTTGATATCTGGTCGTTGACGGGGGTCGATTTGAAGCATGGAACCTGCAACGAAGAGGACACCAAACAGAGAGATATACATAACATACAATGAAGGACAACCACGGATAGACATATGAACTCTCCTCTCTAAATCTATAAAGCTATAATATTATAAAGCTAAGTGTCGTGTGTATGTATATATATATATATATATATATATATATATATATATATATATATCAGGTCACCAGTTAGTGCTACTGGTAACATGTATCCCAGTACAACCTGTCTCATGGTAGGGTCGTTGGCGACTAAACTGGCAACCCCACCAAGGTTTCTTGGTGAGGAGGGTGACTTTGGACATCCTGCAGGACTAAAAACAAAACCTGTGAAAGGGCAAAGGAGCTCTTAAGAGTCAATGGCCATCCAAAATCACCGGGAGAGATGACCCCTTAGCCTTTGACAAGGCAGAATTCTAGAGGAAGGAAAACTCTGATATAACACCTGCAACCCTGATGGTATCCAATGATGTTGACTTGTTCTTCTTTTTGGTAAATATCATCTTGGTTAAGAAAGTGGGATTGGCTTTGTGCAGTGCCTTTGCTCACTATAAAAGCTTCACGGCACAGACATTGCTTTATATCTGGAGATCTCTCTACACTTGTCGTCACAGGGTACAATGGGCCCAGCACTATGTGTCAGTAATTGTCACAAATGTAGTGTTTGTACCAGAGTTTTCAAGTCGCTGGCTGGACTAAAAAGTCACACTCGTTCAGCGCATCGGTAGGGGTTCTCCTACATGGATATAAAGTAGTGGCCGTACTCGAAAACGAGTTGGCAGCCACCATATATATATATATATATACTCATTTAGGTTTGTTGGTTCACCACTGGATAGAACTGGTCATTCCGTATAGTCAACCTTGATGTAATATTAGGGAGAGTACTCGACGTAATGCAACTCACCCGTCTTCGTTTGTGTTGTTGGTGGTGCGAGTACGGAGTTAATTACTATAAAATGAGAGGAGGCTGGACTGGTGTAATTCCTTGAAAGGTTTATTATACTATGAATATTTCAATGACCGGGTTCAGTATGAATCCAGTGACATCATCAGGTATTCTAAATATAACAAAGGAATATAATAGACAAAATCCATGGGGGTGAAAAGGCAGAGAGAGAAGAAGGCGGCCACACATTTAACAGTATCTAGTCGGGTCTGTCTCTGCCTTTTCAGACCCATGGATTATATTCCTTTGTTAAATTTTGAATACCTGATGATGTCACCGGATTCATACTGAACCCGGTCATTGAAATGTTCATAGTATAATAAACCTTTAAAGGAATTACACCAGTCCAGCCTCCTGTTATTTTATAATATTATATATGTATATCATCATCATTTTACGTCCGCTTTACCCTGCTTGCAAGGGTTGGACGGGTCCTATTCAGCACAGCATTTCTCCACTTGTCACGGTCCTTCGTCATCTCCTCCGTGAGCTTCAGCGATCTGAGGTCAGCTCTCACCACCTCCGCCCATGTTTTACATAGTCTACCTATTCTGCGTCTTCCTTCTACTGGGATTTCTTGGCAGTTCTTTACCCAGCACTCACTGTAAATGAGGTTGGTGTTAGGAAGGGCATCCAGCTGTAGAAATCAAGCCAGAATCAGTTCCCGTCCCACCCTTGCAAGCAGGGAAAAGCGGACGTAAAATGATGATGATGATGATATATATATATATATATGTGTGTGTTTATATTTATCTACTCACACATAAATGTATGCATATGCACATACACACACATACATACATATCAGTGTGTTGAAAAAGAATTCTAGTGCTAGAAATAGCAGTCAAATCTCCACAGCCAACCCCACCATGGACACCACAAAATACTTACGTATTAACTCATGAAATACTGTAAACTTGGTGTCACTCTCTGGAATAGTGTAATTGGCATTGAGTATTCTGAGCTTGGCTGAGTCTTCAAAAGGGTGTTCACCAAAACATAACTGGTACAACAGGCAGCCTATAGCCTATCAACATAGATATATACATATATGAGTTAGAAATAAAAGTTTTCGACATAGTTTGACAAAAGAAAATTAGTCTGATAGTAAGGTTTAGTGGGGTTTAAAACCCTCTGATTGGAAAAGGATGAGTATTGATGTATATGGGAGTTGAGCCCATATCTTTGGTTACCCAGACCATGTGATATATATATATATATATAGTATTAAGTGTACTATTTATGGTTATGCAAATACAAAAACCTTTTGTGGTTATATATAGTTTTACAAACCCTAAATAGTGGTAGGCAGTAATATATTACTACCTTATTACCAGTAAGTTAAATAGCTCAATGTAATAACATCAGATGATTTACAGAGCAGTTATATGAATTATAAGAATCAAAGAACTGTTCAAAACATTTTTATGCTTACAACTGTTTCCTCCAAACCGAGGTTTGGATTCTTCAGAGCAATTTATTATTGAATGAACACTTATATGACCTCCTTGGGTTGAAAAGGAGGTCATATAAGTGTTCATTCAATAATAAATTGCTCCGAAGAATCCAAACCTCGGTTTGGAGGAAACAGTTGTAAGCATAAAAATGTTTTGAACAGTTCTTTGATTCTTATAATTTATAATTTATATATATATATATATATATATATATATCACGATAAATTAACGGAGCCACAGACTCTCATTATTCCCTGTAAATAATGTGTTCAAAGGAAAAGGAATCCTGAGCTCTTTAAAATACAATATGTTGAAAAGGTAACACACTAGAGAGAGATAGTGTGCCATCAATAAAACAAGGAAAACCACCAGTGTATGGAATCTATAACCTATGAAAGGCAGGGTAGACACACAATAATTAAAAATATAAATTAGAATGTATATACGCACCTCCATAACTGTATAACACACACGCACAAATCCAAAGAGATCTGTTACGCCAGGAAGTTGTTGACTGAAATGGAACAGCCCATGGTTCATCAGTGCGTGCAAGGCCTCTAAGAGAATCTAAAGCACCCATCCAGCTACATGTGGGAGAGAGATGTCCGAAACGTTAAGACCCTCTTCCTGCTATATCAAGCGTTAACCTAATATATCCCTTCCATATACTGTACCGATTGTGTTGTTATCTCTGTTTACCTTTTACATACACACACACACACATATATATATATTCAAAATTAAATTAAGGGTGTCATGTCAGAGAGTCATGCGCCATATCCACTGCAGAATATGCTCAAAGATTCCAATGAATAGATCCGAGCATTTTATATCAACTAGAAAAAGATTGACATATATATCTAAAATAAACATATGAAACAATCACAGGGGATAATTTGTAAAGTGTGTAAGCACACATAGCTAGGTAGGTAACTAATTAAAGTTTAACTAGAACTTCAAATATAGATACCTTTTAAAATGATTAATGGAGGCACATGGCTTAGTGGTTAGAGCATTGGCCTTGCAATCGAAAGGTTGTGAGTTCAATTCTCAGACCGGGTGATGTGTTGTTTCCTTGAGCAAGACACTTTATTTCACATTGCTCCAGTTTACTCAGCTGTAGAAATGAGATGCTAGGGACTGGGGTCCCTATCATTCCACTGCAAAGTGGTCGTGAAGGTGCCACGGCAAAAAAGCACCCAGCACTCACTGTAAATGAGGTTGGTGTTAGGAAGGGCATCCAGCTGTAGAAATCAAGCCAGCATCAGTTCCCGTCCCACCCTTGCAAGCAGGGAAAAAGGGGACGTAAAATGAAATGAATGATGAAATGAATCTCCTTTGTATATATTTCTTTAAATAAAAAATATATTTCACCATATATATATTTTTTTCTTCTTCCTACTTATACATACATATATCCCAATTATTTAAATTCTGCATAGCGTCTAAAAATAACGTTTTTTCAGCCCTGTACCTCAACCTTATTTGCATACTCATCTTAATAATTTGAAATATCTGACTTTTCTTCTCTTTTCCCTTCACTATCCAAGAAAAACTTGAACCATTAAGGTATCTTTTCTTGGTTATGTCAAATATTTATAAAACACACTTCGTATTTTATCTGATGAAAGCGTACCAAAGTTTTTGGTACCCTTGAAATATATATAATAGAATAAATATGGTTTTATATATATAGTTTCCATTTATTTAATATCATTGAATATTATACTCCAGAAAACCTGTTGAGTGCTTTGAATCAGTTATAAACATTTATATTTGTTGAATTACCAACAAATTGAATATCCCTTCTGCTTATATATATATATATATATATATATATATATATATATATATATATATATATGCAGAAGTTATATTTAATTTGTTGGGATTCCAACAAACTTAAAAGTTTATAACTGATATATTAATAAATGGAAACTATATTTATAAAACCAGTATTTTATCTGATGAAAGTGCACCAAGTCTGCCTTGGTTGCCCTTGAAATATATATGATAAAATAATTATGGTTTTATAAATATAGTTTCCATTTATTAATATGGTGAATTGGCAGTATCGGTAGAGGGTTGGACGCCATGCTTTGATGCATAGAGTTACGGCCCTTGCCATTCTGAGTTCAAATCCCGCCAAGGTTAACTTTGCCTTTCATCTTTACGGGGTCGATAAAATAAAGTACCAGTAATGCACTGGGATAATTGCTGGCCTTGTGCCAAAAGTAGAAACAATTAATATATATATATATATATATAGAGGCACATGGCTTAGTGGTTAGAGCATTGGCCTTGCAATCGAAAGGTTGTGAGTTCAATTCTCAGACCAGGTGATGTGTTGTTTCCTTGAGCAAGACACTTTATTTCACATTTGCTCCAGTTTACTCAGCTGTAGAAATGAGATGTTAGGGACTGGGGTCCCTGTCATTCCACTGCAAAGTGGTTGTGGAGGTGCCACGGCAAAAAAGCACCCAGCACTCACTGTAAATGAGGTTGGTGTTAGGAAGGGCATCCAGCTGTAGAAATCAAGCCAGAATCAGTTCCCGTCCCACCCTTGCAAGCAGGGAAAAAGCGGACGTAAAATGAAATGATGATATATATATAGATAGATATACACATCATCATCAACATTTTATGTCCGATTTTCCCTGCTTGCAAGGGTAGACAGAGTGTATGAGTCAAATGTGAGTCAAGTGTGGATTGAATGTGTGGAGTGCAGGTTAAAAGTGAATGTAGAGTCACGTGTCACGTGACTTGAGTGTACATACCCATATATCACCAGCTTCGTTAATCGGAAAGTTCTGGTAAAGATCCAGCATTTCTGGGGCTCGATACATCGGGGTGGTGTTTTTAGCAAACTGTAGTAAAATGACAGACAAGAGAGGAGGTTAATAAATGTTCAGTACATAGATGTTTGTGTGTGTGAATGTATATGTCTATGTATGTGTGTGTGTGTGTGTGTATATATATATATGTGTGTGTGTGTGTGTGCGTATATATAAATAGATATGTATGTATAAAATATATGTGTGTGTGTGTGTGTGTGTGTGTGTGTATATATATATAAATAGATATGTATATATATATATGTATATATGCATATGTATATATATATATATATATGTGTGTATGTATATATGCATATGTATGTGTATATATATATGTGATTATATATATATATATATGTATATATATATGCATATGTATATATATATACACATAAATATGAGATTATATATATATACATATATGTGTATATATATATATATATATATATATATATATATATATATATATATACATATATACATATATGTGTGTATATATATATATATATATATATACATATATGTGTGTATATATATATATATATATACATGTGTGTATATATATATATATATATATATATATATATACATATATGTGTGTATATATATATATATATATATATATATACATATATGTGTGTATATATATATATATATATATATACATATACATATATGTGTGTGTATATATATATATATATATATATATATATATATACATATATGTGTATATATATATATATATATACAATATATTAATAAATGGAAACTATATTTATAAAACCATATTTATTTCATTATACATATTTCAAGGACACCAAAGCAAATTATGGTGCGCTTTCATCAGATAAAATATAATATAGATCAGTTGTATAAACAAATATTGACATACCCTTAAAAGAATGTGACCATTTCTGTTGGAAGCTCTACTGACTATCCGGGAGCTTCCAACAGTAATGGTCACATTCTTTTAAGAGTATGTCAATATTTGTTTATAAAACTGATCTATATTATATTTTATCTGATGAAAGCACACCATAATCTAACGTGGTCTCCTTGAAATATGTATAATGAAATAAATATGGTTTTATAAATATAGTTTCCATTTGTTAATATATCGTATATTTACTCCAATAATTTGTTGAGTGCTTTATATCAGTTATAAAAATATTTTGCTTGTTGTATCCCAACAAATTAAATATAACTTCTACATATATATATAAATAAAATTATCGAGAATCGGAACTTCGGCCCACGAAATAACGAAAAACAATCTTCGAAATGTGCGGCAAAGTGCTCAATGGTTCGGATGAACCAGAGCTATAACTAACGTTTAATACCAACACACTGAGACGATGGTTAAACAATCATTCGCACGGCCAAAAAATACGATCAAGTAATTCGGGTCAAACAAATAAAAATATATATGATTGAAAAATTTACCCGGACCCCCTGGAAAGATGGTAAAATCCAGCATATATATATACATATATGTGTATATATATATATCTATCTATATATCTATAGATATATATGGTGGCTGCCAACTCGTTTTCGAGTACGGCCACTACTTTATATCCATGTAGGAGAACCCCTACCGATGCGCTGAACGAGTGTGATTTTTTAGTCCAGCCAGCGACTTGAAAACTCTGGTACAAACACTACACTTGTGACAATTACTGACACATAGTGCTGGGCCCATGGTACCATGTGACGACAAGTGCAGAGAGATCTCCAGATATAAAGCAATGCCTGTGCCGTGAAGCTTTTATAGTGAGCAAAGGCAGTCCCACTCTCTTAACCAAGATGATATTTACCAAAAAGAAGAACAAGT
>OZ024766.1:11286656-11296656 GCA_964016885.1 Eledone cirrhosa | reverse complement strand
CAGACAGTCCTATGCGAGCAAGACAACCACTCTTGCCTCAAGTGGGGAAACTCCCGTCCAAACCCATGCAAGCGTGGAATATGGACGTTAAACGATGATGATAATACACAATAATAAAAAGGACAATTTGTTATGTTTTCATTACATTTATTGAGTAGTGACATACGTTTCGTTATTGATCAGCTCAAGGCTTGATCTGTATCGAACTGGCCCGACTCTGGAATCAAACGGTCGTGGTTCATTCTGTCATTACCACAGCAGAGGACCGACGAGCTTTTGATCCCAGGGTTGGGCCAGATCGAACCTTGAGCTGATCAATAGCGAAACGCGCGCCATTACTCAATAAATGTAATGAAAACATAACACATTGTCCTTTCTGTTATTATATTTACACTGTTTAGTTCTACATCTCTTTACAAACTGTTGTTGGTGTTCCTGTTGTAGCTAGTGTTGTTATTGTTACTGTTGTTGTTGTTACTATTGTTGTTACTGTTGTTGTTGTCACTGTTTTACAATCAAAAGGATACGAGGTATCGAATTTCCTCCATAATGATGTGGCTCTTCTCGTCATCGTTAGCGAGCAGTCTCTGTAGAATAAAGCAAAACAAAACATAAACAAAGGGACGACTAGGTACCTTGTGGTTGATGTGGCACCACTGTATAAAGAGGACTGGGTATCTTCTGGTTGTGGCCCCACAGTATAGGGTGTACTGGGTGTGTTATATTGTGTCACCAGCACTACCACTTTACAGAGTGGACTGGGTACCTTGTGGTTGTTTCGGTACTACTTTATAGGGTGGACTGGGTATCTTTCAGGTCATGTCAACTCTTTACAGAGTGGACTGGGTGCTGTTTGTTATGGCACCAATACTACAACTTTACAGAGTAGAGAGAGAGAACAGAGAGAGAGAGAAATGAAGGAAAAGAGAAAACAAGAAGAGCTTACTTTCAAAGAGAGAGAGAGACAAATGGAGAGAGAAAGAGACAGAGGTATGTATGTATGTATATATATATATATATATATATATTGCTGTACTAAAATTTATATTTACTCCTAGGATTAACGATTAAACGATTAATTTTATTAGATGATTCTATTGATTAATTAATTGTTTAAGTTTGTTTGATAACTTCTAGTCGAGTGCTTTATTCGGCTTGTATAAGGGGATTCATTCCTTTACCTCAAATTATAATACACCGCCTAAGCGGGGTTACCTCCCTTGGAGAAAACCACGTGTCTGTGGCGACCTTTAAAGTTACAACATACCCGCTTTGGCTAAGAACGAAAGACTTGCTGAAGAAGTAAATCCTATGTTCTGTCGTCAAAAACCATTACATTGCAGACTCCTGCAATAGGAATTTGTCGATCTTGGATTTGCAGAAACTTAGCGCAGATGTTGCGTGTGATATTGTGATATATATTGTGGATACACGATGTAAGTTATATATTTTACACTCAGCCTCACCGCTATGTCCAGGTTAGTATAAAATCTGTTCCTGGGTCCTGTATTTTCGTTGCTCTGGTAATGCGGTCGGACTGCCGACTGCTATATCTGATTTGCTAAGCTGTCTTAACGTAATGTTATTACTCTGGGGTCTTACCTCATCCGAGTGCTAAAGCTACAGACCGATTATGCATATACGCTAGCTTGGCCGTGTATTAAAGCTTTGTCAATGCTGTACTAAAATTTATATATATATATATATATATATATATATATATATATATATATATGTGTGTGTAAATGAAGTAATTCTGTCGGAAAAGTCCAGGAAAAAAGAGTGCTCTATGTAGGTAACAATAATAATAATATATATATATATATATATAGGGAGAGAGAGAGAGAGAGAAAGACAAAATGAGAGAGAGAGGGGAGAGAGAGAAGTATATATATATCATCATTTTATGTCTGCTTTTCCCTGCTTGCAAGGGTGGGACGGGTCCTATTCAGCACAGCATCTCTCCACTTGTCATACAGAGAGAGAGAGAGAGAGAGAGAGAGAGAGAGAGAGAGAGAAGAGAGAGAGAGAGAGAGAGAGAGAGAGAGAGAGAGAGAGAGAGAGAGAGAGAGAGAGAGAGAGAGAGAGAGAGAGAGAGAGAGAGGGAGGGAGAGGGGAGGGGGAGAGAGAGAGACAGAGAGAGATGGCTTACCTTCAAGGCATATTCCTTGCCACTGCTGATGTCCTGGGCTACATAGACGAAGGCAAACCCACCTGAAATGGGAGAGAAATATGTAAATTAGGGGTCAAACAAGGTTTCATGGTTAGTCAGTGTTTAAGGCACAGCTAACTGACCTAAGGACCAATCATATGACATTAAGACTAGTCATATGGATTTAAGACAACTATATATATGATGATAATATATATATATATATATATATATATATATATATATATATATATACATCATCATCATTTTACGTTCGCCTTTTCCCTGCTTGCAAGGGTGGGACGGGAGCTGATTCTGGCCTGATTTCTACAGCTGGATGCCCTTCCTAACACCAACCTCATTTACAGTGAGTGCTGGGTGCTTTTTTTGCCGTGGCACCTACATGACCACTTTACAGTGAGTGCTGGGTGCTTTTTTTGCCGTGGCACCTCCACGACCACTTTACAGTGAGTGCTGGGTGCTTTTTTGCCGTGGCACCTCCACGACCACTTTACAGTGAGTGCTGGGTGCTTTTTTTGCCGTGGCACCTCCACGACCACTTTACAGTGAGTGCTGGGTGCTTTTTTGCCGTGGCACCTCCACGACCACTTTACAGTGAGTGCTGGGTGCTTTTTTTCCGTGGCACCTACACGACCACTTTACAATGAGTGCTGGGTGCTTTTTTTTGCCGTGGCACCTCCACGACCACTTTACAGTGAGTGCTGGGTGCTTTTTTTGCCGTGGCTCCTCCACGACCACTTTACAGTGAGTGCTGGGTGCTTTTTTTGCCGTGGCACCTCCACGACCACTTTACAGTGAGTGCTGGGTGCTTTTTTTGCCGTGGCACCTCCACGACCACTTTACAGTGAGTGCTGGGTGCTTTTTTGCCGTGGCACCTCCACGACCACTTTACAGTGAGTGCTGGGTGCTTTTTTGCCGTGGCACCTCCACGACCACTTTACAGTGAGTGCTGGGTGATTTTTTGCCGTGGCACCTCCACGACCACTTTACAGTGAGTGCTGGGTGATTTTTTGCCGTGGCACCTCCACGACCACTTTGCAGTGGAATGATAGGGACCCCAGTCCCTATCATCTCATTTCTACAGCTGAGTTAATATATATATAAGTTTATCCTGGGTTCAATCGGGGGTAACCTACAGGACTAGAAATCATCAGGAAGCCTGATGATTTCTCCTGAATGAAACAGTTCTAGTCCTGTAGAAGCTATATATAATATCTATATATAGATTCATAGATATATATAAACACACACACATATATATATATATATACATACATACACACATATACCTGCACACACACACACACATCCATACACGCTCATATATACACACACACACACACACATATATATATATATATACATACACACATATATACACATACACACACAAGACAGTGGGGTGTATTAGGAGATTTGGCTGCTATTTCTAACACATCTTGTGACTTAAGTTCCCCTCCTAATCTACAGACCAATGTTCAAATTCCAGAAAACTTTGCCTGTTATCTGTTGATAGGGGTCGCCACTGTTGGGTTGGTGGTGGTGGGGTGTGTGTAATGGTGGGGGTAGTGGTGATGGTGAAAGGGTAATGGTGATGGGGAGTGTTAAGTTAAAGACAATTACTACATCATAATCATCATATATATTATATATACACACATATATATATACACACACACGCATCCATACACACATATATATGTACATATATATATATATATGAGTGTATATGCATTTATATATGAGTGTGTGTGTGTATGTATGGATGTGTGTATATATATATATATATATATATATATATATATATATATATCATCATCATCATCATACGTCCACTTTTCCCTATTTGCAAGGGTGGGAAGGGAACTGATTCTGGCTTGATTTCTACAGCTGGATGCCCTTCCTAACACCAACCTCATTTACAGTGAGTGCTGGGTGCTTTTTTGCCATGGCACCTCCACGACCACTTTACAGTGGAATGACAGGGACCCCAGTCCCTATCTTCTCATTTCTACAGCTGAGTAAACTGGAGCACTGTGAAATAAAGTGTCTTGCTCAAGGAAACAACACATCACCCAGTCTGAGAATTGAACTCAACCTTTCAATTGCAAGGCCAATGCTCTAACCACTAAGCCATGTGCCTCCATATATACATACATATATATATATATATATATATATATATATAATAAAACGTTCGTTGATAGATGTTTTAAAAAAGATTTATCACTATTTTTTTTGTTGTTGAATAAATTTATCTGTTGCTTTTGAATAATTGTTTCGTATGAAATGTAATAATTTCTCTTTGTCATTGAAGTAAATAAATGTTTGACTGTTCCACACTCAAAAACAAACGTTCTCTCTCTCACTTTCTCCCTGAAGTTTGTAAGTTTAATCGTATATAAGAGAAAGTTGCAGCATGTATGTAGTTTTATCGAATTTTAAGGGGAGTAGAGAGAGGTAATCAGATTGTATTAGAGGAGTAAAGCGTCATGAATTTAGTTTTATCAATTATTTCTGTAATTGTGGGTGAGTTTGAATGAAATAAATAGTCGTTGACCTAAGATAGTCCATTTACAACATTCTTACAGACTTTGAGTCGAATCGGTTTGAAATTGTGCAAATGTATAAACATGGAACATGCACACACAAACAACAGCAACAACAACAATAACAACAACAATCTGCCTTTTATAGATAATGATATAATATATAAAATATAAATATATAAAACTCCACGTTTCTATGACTCTAGCAAGTTTGCCACATTTTACGGCTGAAATTCTAACCCCCAAATGTAACTTGATAAACAAGGAATTTCTGTCATCAAGGTCACAACTACCATTATTTAGCGGAAGAATCTAGAATCAGCTAAAACTAAAACCAATGCTACAAATGAAAATAATGAAATTATTGTGTACAGTGCTCAGGTGCACTACAACTCATCAAAGGTGCATGTACAGTATATAGAATAATGAACAAATGTCAGGAAAGTGAACAGTGTACGAGTCATGATATACACACAGACACACACATGAGTGTGTGTCTCTCTCTCTCTCTTATATATATATATATATATATATATATATATATATATATATATATATATATATATATATATATATATATAGTAATAATAATAAATTTGAAGACTAAAATCCAAAGAGGGCTCGATAAGTTTCAGAAGATCCCGTTAAGGGTGAAAGCAGCGATTCTTTGCTTAAACTTTAATCTGTTATTTTAATAAATATATATATATATATATATATATAGTGGCTTCCTTGTTCAATCATCTTACCAGAAGCCTGACATTATATATGTAAGCGGACGGTACTTGATTTAGGAGCCGCATAAACCCATATACTGGATTTTACCAACCTTCCAGGGGTCCGGGTAAATTTTCAATACCCGAATTACTTGATCGTTTTTTTGGCTATGCGAATGATTGTTTAACCATCGTCTCAGTGTGTTTGGCCTTTAACGTTTGTTATAGCTCTGGTTCTTCTGAATCATTGAGCACTTGCTGCCCATCTCGGAGGTTGTTTTTCGTTATTTCGTAGGCCGAAATGCGAATCTCGATAATTTATGTTTGTTTCATTTTCATCATTTCATTTTACGTCCACTTTTCCCTGCTTGCAAGGGTGGGACGGGAATTGATTCTGGCTTGATTTCTACAGCTGGATGCCCTTCCTAACACCAACCTCATTTACAGTGAGTGCTGGGTGCTTTTTTGCCGTGGCACCTCCACGACCACTTTGCAGTGGAATGATAGGGACCCCAGTCCCTATCATCTCATTTCTACAGCTGAGTAAACTGGAGCAATGTGAAATAAAGTGTCTTGCTCAAGGAAACAACACATCACCCGGTCTGAGAATTGAACTCGCAACCTTTCGATTGCAAGGCCAATGCTCTAACCACTAAGCCATGTGCCCCCATGTGCCCATATATATATATATAGGCAGCAACTGCAGAGGATATACGATGGCTGGAGAGAAATGAAGCAAGCAGCATGCTCCATTGGATGTCTAATGTCAATGTGCGTGAACGACCAAGCATAGATGAGTTGAGAGAGAAACTGTGTATAAGAGGGATATACTGTGGTGAGGGAAGACTGAGATGGTATGGAGATGTGATGTACATGGAGGATGACCGCTGGGTAAAGAAGTGCCAAGAAATCCCAGTAGAAGGAAGACGCAGTAGAGGAAGACCACAAAAAACATGGACGGAGGTGATGAGAGCTGACCTCAGATCGCTGAAACTCACAGAGGAGATGATGAATGACTGACAAATGGAGAGATGCTGTGCTGAATAGGACCCATCCCACCCTTGCAAGTAGGGAAAATGATGATGATGATGAGATATATATATATATATATATATCATCATTTTACATCCGTTTTTCCCTGCTTGCAAGGGTGGGACAGGAACTGATTCTGGCTTGATTTCTACAGTTGGATGCCCTTCTTAACACCAACCTCATTTACAGTGTGGGCTGGGTGCTTTTTTGCCGTGGCACCTCCACGACCACCTTACAGTGTGGGCTGGGTGCTTTTTTGCCGTGGCACCTCCACGACCACCTTACAGTGTGGGCTGGGTGCTTTTTTGCCGTGGCACCTCCACGACCACCTTACAGTGTAGGCTGGGTGCTTTTTTGCCGTGGCACCTCCACGACCACTTTGCAGTGGAATGATAGGGACCCCAGTCCCTATCATCTCATTTCTACAGCAGAGTAAACTGGAGCAATGTGAAATAAAGTGTCTTGCTCAAGGAAGCAACACATCACCCGGTCTGAGAATTGAACTCACAACCTTTCGATTGCAAGTCCAATGCTCTAGCCACTAAACCATGTGCCTTCATATATATATACTATTGAGAGAGAAACTGTGCATAAGAGGGATAAGCTGTAGTGTGCAGGAGAGAAGACTGTGTTGGTATAGACATGTGATGCACATGGAGGATGACCGCTGGGTAAAAAAGTGTCAAGAAATCCCAGTAGAAGGAAGACGCAGTAGAGGAAGTCCACGAAAAACATGGTCGGAGGTGGTGAGAGCAGACCTCAGATCGCTGAAGCTCACAGAGGAGATGACGAAGGACCGTGATGAATGGAGAGATGCCGTGCTGAATAGGACCCGTCCTGCCCTTGCAAGCAAGAGAAAGCGGACGTATGATGGTGATGTTTCTACTTTAGGCACAAAGCCAGTAATTTGAAGGGGATTTGCACTCAGAATGTACTGAACTGTAACTCTGTCGCGAAGCAGGGTGACCGACCCTCTACTGATCAATGCAAATGCAAATAAATATAGACACAAGGCAGGCGAGGGGAAACAGCTAAGCGATTATTTACCATAATTTGTAGAACTATTTTAACATTTAGAGTCAGTCATAGTTGTATTAACCAACTCTTGTTTTCAGTCATTAGCATAAGATTTAAATATCACAGCTTAAATATCACCGTTTAACATCTAGGTTTCCTAATGTCAACCAGCTTTACAGAGTGACATGGGTGTTTTTTTATTGTGACACCATCTTGGCCACTTTACAGAGTGTACTGGGTGTATTTTATCATGACACCAGCACTACCACTTTACAGAGTGTACTGGGTGAAGTTTATCATGACACCAGCACTACCACTTTAGAGTGTACTGGGTGTATTTTATTGTTGCACAAACCCTACCATTTTACAGAGTGTACTGGGTGTAATTTATTGTGGCACCAACACTACCATTTTACAGAGTGTACTGGGTGTAATTTATCAACACCAACACTACCACTTTACAGAGTGTACTGGGTGTATTTTATCATGACACCAACACTACCACTTTACAGAGTGTACTGGGTGTATTATATCATGGTACCAGCACTACCACTTTAAAGAGTGTACTGGGTGTATTTTATCATGACACCATCACTACCACTTTACAGAGTGTACAGGGTGTATTTTATCATGACACCATCACGACCACTTTACAGAGTGTACTGGGTGTATTATATCATGGTACCAGCACTACCACTTTACAGAGTGTACTGGGTGTATGTTATGGTACCAGCACTAGCACTTTACAGAGTGTACTGGGTGTATTTTATCATGGTACCAGCACTAGCACTTTACAGAGTGTACTGGGTGTATTATATCATGACACCAACACTACCACTTTACAGAGTGTACTGGGTGTATTTTATCATGACACCAACCACTACCACTTTACAGAGGGGGGGGGGGGGCTGAATGCATTTTATATCTATATACACATACATGTACATATACATATATATATACATACATAGACAAACATATACATATATATAATACATGTCCATATATACATACATATATGTATTTACAAACACACCCTTTAGTCCTATTTGAGGTATTATATATCACTATATACACTCAGTTGAGACCCATAATCTACACACAATGTGTTTATAATTCTATGCGAGCTTGTTACATTTTATACATACCTCACACAATGCATATAATAGGTTTGACCTATTTTACTAGAGTACATGTGTATATATATATATATCATCATCATCATCATCATCAACGTTTAACGTCCGTGTTCCACGCTTGCATGGGTTTGGACGGGGGTATTCCCACTTGAGGCAAGAGTGATTGTCTTGCTCGCATAGGACTGTCTGGCGGGTTTTCTACAGTTGGATGCCCTTCCTAACACCAACCACATTTACAGTATGGAACTGGGAAGTTTTTACCGTGTTGCCTACACGGCCACATTACAGCGTGGACTATCTGGCGGGTTTTCTACAGCTGGATGCCCTTCCTAACACCAACCACATTTACAGTGTGGGACTGGGAGGTTTTTACCGTGTTACCTACACGGCCACATTACAGCGTGGACTGTGTGTTTTTTTGTCGTGACACCTACACGATCTCATTTGTTTCGGCCTGGATGGTGTGGCACCAACATAACTTTACATAGGAGGGGGTGGTGTGGATGGGGTGGGGAGGGGGGGATGGGAGGGGGGAAGAAAAATGGCTTCACTTGTGCTTTCAACAAATTTATTTTCTTCACAAAATCCCAAAAGAATTTTTCTTAAAAAAAATTATTTTATAAATTAAGTTGTTGGCTGTTGGTTAGGTCTTAGGAGTTCTTGGTTAACGTAGGAGGTATTGTTTCGTTTTTAGAAAGACCTTTCACGCTGAGGTGCGCTTGTCAAACTGATGTGTATGTGGTGTGTTGTTCTATATATAGGGATTTAACATGTCTGTGGTGTGGTGGGGGTTTCTTTTCTCCCCCTTTAATAAGTGCATGGGTGTAGGTGTGTTGAAAACGTGTTCATAGCAGTAATGAGTTGAGACGGTGAGTAAGGTTGGGTGGGGAGAAATGTAGCAAGTGCAGCCTGCCCCGGTCATTCTCGAAAAATTCCTTTATTCAGGGGAAAAAGCTTTTAGTATTTCTTTTGTGTTGAGAATGGTCACTGGCAAATCGCACCTGTCAAGTTTGTGAATAATTATTTTTTTCTTTTTTTCCTGAAGAATTTTTCTACGTCTATATATATATATATACACACATATATGACAGGGGTGTGTAAATGGTGTTTACACACATACATATGTATACACACACACAATATATATATATAGATAGATATAATTTAATGTATAACAAACAATACAATATATATAATTTAATGTATAATAAACAATACAATATAATTACCTCATTACCAGAGGTTTCCCGAATAAGACGAATACAAGAAACATCCTCATTCGTTCGTCAGACAAGGCAATTTAAAACATAGTGAAATATTTGAAAAATCTCCTCAAGAAAGGCAAAAGTTTAACGGGCAAAAAATATATAAATG
>OZ024766.1:11276656-11281656 GCA_964016885.1 Eledone cirrhosa | reverse complement strand
TTCTCACAGTCTCTCTCTCTCTGTCTCACTGCCTCTATCTCTGACTCTCTCTCTCTCTGTCAATCTCTCACTCTCTCTCTCTGTCAATCTCTCTCTTACTCACTCTCTCTCTGTCTCACTGCCTCTATCTCTCTCTCTGTCAATCTCTCTCTCTTACTCACTGTCTGTTTCACTGCCTCTATCTCAGACTCTCTCTTACTCTCTCTTTCTCTGTCTCACTGCCTCTATCTCAGACTCTCTCTTTCTCACAGTCTCTCTCTCTCTCTTACTCACTGCCTCTATCTCTGACTCTCTCTCTGTCAATCTATCACTCTCTCGCTCTGTCAATCTCTCTCTCTTACTCACTCTCTCTCTCTCTGTCTCACTGCCTCTATCTCTGACTCTCTCTCTCTCTCTCTCTCTCTCGCAGTCTCTCTCTTTGTCAATCTCTCTCTCTTACTCTGTCTCACTGCCTCTATCTCTGACTCTCTCTCACAGTCTCTCTCTCTTTCTCACTCCCTCTCTCTCTGTCAATCTCTCTCTCTTACTCTCTCTGTCTCACTGCCTCTATCTCTGACTCTCTCTCTCTCACAGTCTCTCTCTCTTTCTCACTCCCTCTCTCTCTCTGTCAATCTCTCTCTCTTACTCTCTCTGTCTCACTGCCTCTATCTCTGACTCTCTCTCTCTCACAGTCTCTCTCTCTTTCTCACTCCCTCTCTCTCTCTGTCAATCTCTCTGTCTGTCAATGTCATTGATATATCTTTACGAAAGAGGTGAGACAGCTGTTATATAACAGGAGGGGGGTGCAGACATTATAGAGAGGAAGGGGGAGAGATAGGAGGGAGGGGTGAGGGAGGAGGGGGAATTTGAAAGCAGATCAATCAATATTTCTGCAGATCAATTGGGAGGTGGGGTGAGGGGTGAAGAGATATAAGAGATAGGGGAGGAGGAGGAGGGGTAAGGGGGCATCACCAACACTGCTACTACCACCAGTACCACCACCACCACCACCACCATCTCTACTACCACCACCACCACCATCTCTACTACCACCACTCTACTACCACCACCACCACCACTATCTCTACTACCACCACCACCACCATCTTTACTACTACCACCACCAATACAATCACCAGTACCACCACCAATACCACTACCCCCACAACCGCCACCACCACCAATACAATCACCAGTACCACTACCCCCACAACCGCCACCACTACCACCACCAATACAATCACCAGTACCACTACCCCCACAACCGCCACCACCACAATCACCAGTACCACTACCCCCACAACCGCCACCACTACCAATACAATCACCAGTACCACTACCCCCACAACCACCACCATCACCAGCACCACCAGTACCACTACCCCCACAACCGCCACCACCACCACCACCACCACTACCACCACCAATACAATCACCAGTACCACTACCCCCACAACCACCACCATCACCAGCACCACCAGTACCACTACCCCCACAACCGCCACCACCACCACCACCACCACTACCACCACCAATACAATCACCAGTACCACTACCCCCACAACCACCACCATCACCAGCACCACCAGTACCACTACCCCCACAACTGTCACCACCAACAGCACCACCAATACCACACTAACAATGGTATTGACTAATTAAAAAACCCTCTATCTTATCAGGTTGCGCATCTGTGTTTGTAGATACACCTGCCTACAGACACACATATATTAGTTTCAAAGATAAATACTTCTCTTATCTTAATTTAATTGAAACCATTGTACCATTGGGACTAAGAAGGGCTAACTAATGTCATACCATCTTTAACCCTTTTGTTACCATTGTGTTACCAGTGGAAGGAAGACCAGGGAAAACAAGGGTGGAGGTGGTGAGAGCAACCTCAGATTGCTGAAGTTCACGGAGGAGATGACGAAGACCGTGACAAGTGGAGAGATACTGTGCTGAATAAGACCCGTCCCTCCCTTGCAAGCAAGAAAAAGCAGGCGTAAAATGATGATATATATATCATCATCATCATCATCATTTTACGTCCGCTTTTCCCTGCTTGCAAGGGTGGGACGGGTCTTATTCAGCACATCATCTCTCCACTCGTCACGGTCCCTCGTCATCTCCACCGTGAGCTTCAATGATCTGAGGTCTGTTCTCACCACCTCCGCCCATGTTTTTCGTGGTCTACCTCTAACGAAGGAAATGTGGTAAGGAACCAGGTGGACCATAATGCACCAAAGTACTCAATACTTAGGGTAGTAGAGTGGGTAATAGGAACGAGTAGGACCCCAACGGCTGAGCTCAAGCCGTTTCAACTGAGTCCAGAATTATCCGTCGAAACGGCTTGAGCTCAGCCGTCGGGGTCCTACTCGTTCCTATATATATATATATATATATCATTATTTCAGTTTACGTCCACTTTTCCCTGCTTGCAAGGGTGGGATGGGAACTGATTCTGGCTTGATTTCTACAGCTGGATGCCCTTCCTAACACCAACCTCATTTACAGTGAGTGCTGGGTGCTTTTTTGCCGTGGCACCTCCACGACCACTTTGCAGTGGAATGATATGGACCCCAGTCCCTATCATCTCATTTCTACAGCTGAGTAAACTGGAGCAATGTGAAATAAAGTGTCTTGCTCAAGGAAACAACACATCACTCGGTCTGAGAATTGAACTCACAACCTTTCGATTGCAAGGCCAATGCTCTAACCACTAAGCCAAGTGCCTCCATATATATATAATAATTGCTTCTACTTTTGGCACAAGGCCAGCAATTACCCCAGTACATTACTGGTACTTTATTTTATCGACCCCGTAAGGATGAAAGGCAAAGTTAACCTCGGCGGGATTTGAACTCAGACTGTAAACAGACGTAACTATGCTAAAAAGCATGGCGTCCAACCCTCTACCAATACTGCCAATTCACAATAATGTCATACCATCTTTAACCCTTTTGACGAAGGACCGTGACAAGTGGAGAGATGCTGTGCTGAATAGGACTCATCCCTCCCTTGCAAGCAAGAAAAAGCAAAGCAGGCGTAAAATGATGATATATATATATATGGAGGCACATGGCTTAGTGGTTAGAGCATTGGTCCTGCAATCGAAAGGTTGTGAGTTCAATTCTCAGACCGGGTGATGTGTTGTTTCCTTGAGCAAGACACTTTATTTCACATTGCTCCAGTTTACTCAGCTGTAGAAATGAGATGATAGGGACTGGGGTCCCTATCATTCCACTGTAAAGTGGTCGTGGAGGTGCCACGGCAAAAAAGCACCCCGCACTCACTGTAAATGAGGTTGGTGTTAGGAAGGGCATCCAGCTGTAGAAATCAAGCCACCATCAGTTCCCATCCCACCCTTGCAAGCAGGGAAAAGCGGATGTAAAATGAAATGATGGATGAACATGATGATGAATATATATATATATATATATATATATATATATATATATATTTTGTTTCTGAATTTGTTTAGCAAGATTCTTTATCTGAAATCGTGTGTTGAAACCGATATTGTTATACTTTGGGAGGGTCATGTTGCCAATAAGAAACACACGCACCAGTTGCTTTCACTTCAATTTAATTTATTATATATTTATAAATTTACAAATTTATAAATTTCTGGTTGGTTGGTTGGTTCCAATGGTTTTTGAGAAAAAATGGCGTAGGATAGAAGAAAGGAAAGGCACAGAAACGAAGAAAGAAATCCCCAGTCACTGAAGAGGTCACAGAGTGTGTGACGAAAGAACTATGACTATATATATATAAACAACTATCTGGTTGTGGAACCAACCAACCAACCAGAAATTTATAAATTTGTAAATTTATAAATATATAATAAATTAAATTGAAGTGAAAGCAACTGGTGCGTGTGTTTCTTATTGGCAACATGACCCTCCCAAAGTATAACAATATATATATATATATATATATATATATATATATATATATATATATATATATATATATATATATATATATATAAAATATTAAGAGTGGAACTATGTATAAGAGGAATAAACTGTAGTGTGCAGGAGAGAAGACTGAGATGGTATGGACATGTGATGTGCATGGAGGATGACCACTGGGTGAAGAAGTATCAAGAAATGCCGGTGGAAGGAAGACGCAGTAGAGGAAGACCACAAAAGACATGGGCGGAAGCCGTGAGAGCTGACCTCAGATCGCTGAAGCTCACGGAGAAGATGACGAAGGACCGTGACAAGTGGAGGGATGCTATGCTGCAGTGGACCTGTCCCTCCCTTGCAAGCAGGGAAAATCCTAGTGGAAGGACAACGCAGTATAGGAAGACCACAAAAGACATGGGTGGAGGTGGTGAGAGCTGACCTCAGATGGGTGAAGCTCACGGAGGAGATGATGAAGGACCGTGACGAAGTACAGATACATAGATAAAGAGACAGACAGACAGACAGACATATAGACAGGCAGACAGACATATAGACAGAGAGACAGACAGAGAGAGAGAGATAGAGAGAGAGAGAGAGAGAGAGAGAGAGAGAGAGAGAGAGAGGTAGATGTTTAGATAGACAATCAGGTAATACAGGTGTGGTAACAAGAAAAAACTAGCTGGGGATTTAACCCTGTGATGGACTGGTGTCCTGTCCAGGGGAAGTCTTGTACTCTCAGTCACTTAACACCAATGAAACTAAGACAGACTTTAACCCTGTGATGGACTGGTGTCCTGTCCAGGGGGAAGTCTTGTACTCTCAGTCACTTAACACCAATGAAACTAAGACAGACTTTAACCCTGTGATGGACTGGTGTCCTGTCCAGGGGGAAGTCTTGTACTCTCAGTCACTTAACACCAATGAAACTAAGACAGACTTTAACCCTGTGATGGACTGGTGTCCTGTCCAGGGGGAAGTCTTGTACTCTCAGTCACTTAACACCAATGAAACTAAGACAGACTTTAACCCTGTGATGGACTGGTGTCCTGTCCAGGGGGAAGTCTTGTACTCTCAGTCACTTAACACCAATGACACTAAGACAGACTT
>OZ024766.1:11266656-11271656 GCA_964016885.1 Eledone cirrhosa | reverse complement strand
AATAAAAGACTGTCCCCTATGGTTTAACCCTTTTGGTACCATATTTCTAATGAAAGATATTGCCCTCTATGCTTTTCGAATAATTTAGCAAAATAATCAAGAATTTGGAGGGATTTAGTAATATAACTACCTGTTGTTTGGAACATAACTTAAAGGTTCTTACAGAGAAGTATGATGGAAGGTTTTTAGATAAATATGAACACTTTAAAACAAATAAGTTTATGTAATAGAACCAAGTGTGTTTGGAACATAACTTAAAGGTTCTTACATAAAATTATGATGGAAGGTTTTTAGATGAATATAAACACTTAAAAACAAACAGTTTTATATCATAGAACCAGGGGTAGTTAGTTCTATGTGGTTTATCAAAAGGTTTATCAAAAGGGTTACAATGTTTAATTAGTTAATAAATTTAACACAGGGGTGTTTGGAACATAACTTAAAGGTTATCACATTCTTCACAGCTCCGATACTATGGACATGTGGTTAGAATGTCTCAGGAAATAATCTCTGAATTGAGAGATCACAGCTCTGATACTACAGACATGTGGTTAGAATGTCTCAGGAAAGAATCTCTTAATTAAGAGATCACAGCTCTGATACTATGGACATGTGGTTAGAATGTCCCAGGAAATAATCTCTGAATTGAGAGATCACAGCTCTGATACTACAGACATGTGGTTAGAATGTCTCAGGAAAGAATCTCTTAATTAAGAGATCACAGCTCTGATACTATGGACATGTGGTTAGAATGTCTCAGGAAAGAATATCTGAATTGAGAGAAAACAGCTCTGATACTATGGACATGTGGTTAGAATGTCTCAGGAAAGAATCTCTGAATTGAGAGATCACAGCTCTGATACTACAGACATGTGGTTAGAATGTCTCAGGAAAGAATCTCTGAATTGAGAGATCACAGCTCTGATATTATGGACATGTCGTTAGAATGTCTCAGGAAAGAATCACTGAATTGAGAGATCACAGCTGTGATACTATGGACATGTGGTTAGAATGTCTCAGGAAAGAATCTCTGAATTGAGGGATCACAGCTCTGATACTATGGACATGTCGTTAGAATGTCTCAAGAAAGAATCTCTGAATTGAGAGATAACAGCTCGGATACTACAGACATGTGGTTAGAATGTCTCAGGAAAGAATCTCTGAATTGAGAGATCACAGCTCTGATACTATGGACATGTGGTTAGAATGTCTCAGGAAAGAATCTCTGAATTAAGAGATCACAGCTCTGATACTATGGACATGTGGTTAGAATGTCTCAGGAAAGAATCTCTGAATTGAGAGATCACAGCTCTGATACTATGGACATGTGGTTAGAATGTCTCAGGAAAGAATCTCTGAATTGAGAGATCACAGCTCTGATACTATGGACATGTGGTTAGAATGTCTCAGGAAAGAATCACTGAATTGAGAGATCACAGCTCTGATACTATGGACATGTGGTTAGAATGTCTCAGGAAAGAATCTCTGAATTAAGAGATCACAGCTCTGATACTATGGACATGTGGTTAGAATGTCTGAGGAAAGAATCTCTGAATTGAGAGATCACAGCTGTGATACTATGGACATATAGTTAGAATGTCTCGGGAAAGAATCTCTGAATTGCGAGATCACAGCTCTGATGCTATGGACATGTGGTTAGAATGTCTCAGGAAAGAATCTCTGAATTGAGAGATCACAGCTCTGATACTATGGACACGTGGTTAGAATGGCTCAGGAAAGAATCTCTGAATTGAGAGATCACAGCTCTGATACTATGGACATGTGGTTAGAATGTCTCAGGAAAGAATCTCTGAACTGAGAGACCATAGCTCTGATACTATGGACATGTGGTTAGAATGTCTCAGGAAAGAATCTCTGAATTGAGAGATCACAGCTCTGATACTATGGAAATGTGGTTAGAATGTCTCAGGAAAGAATCTCTGAATTGAGAGATCACAGCTCTGATACTATGGACATGTGGTTAGAATGTCTCAGGAAAGAATCTCTGAATTGAGAGATCACAGCTCTGATACTATGGACATGTGGTTAGAATGTCTCAGGAAAGAATATCTGAATTGAGAGATCACAGCTCTGATATTATGGACATGTCGTTAGAATGTCTCAGGAAAGAATCACTGAATTGAGAGATCACAGCTGTGATACTATGGACATGTGGTTAGAATGTCTCAGGAAAGAATCTCTGAATTGAGAGATCACAGCTCTGATACTATGGACATGTGGTTAGAATGTCTCAGGAAAGAATCTCTGAATTGAGGGATCACAGCTCTGATACTATGGACATGTGGTTGGAATGTCTCAGGAAAGAATCTCTGAATTGAGAGATCACAGCTGTGATACTATGGACATGTGGTTAGAATGTCTCAGGAAAGAATCTCTGAATTGAGGGATCACAGCTCTGATACTATGGACATGTCGTTAGAATGTCTCAAGAAAGAATCTCTGAATTGAGAGATAACAGCTCTGATACTACAGACATGTGGTTAGAATGTCTCAGGAAAGAATCTCTGAATTGAGAGATCACAGCTCTGATACTATGGACATGTGGTTAGAATGTCTCAGGAAAGAATCTCTGAATTAAGAGATCACAGCTCTGATACTATGGACATGTGGTTAGAATGTCTCAGGAAAGAATCTCTGAATTGAGAGATCACAGCTCTGATACTATGGACATGTGGTTAGAATGTCTCAGGAAAGAATCTCTGAATTGAGAGATCACAGCTCTGATACTATGGACATGTGGTTAGAATGTCTCAGGAAAGAATCTCTGAATTGAGAGATCACAGCTCTGATACTATGGACATGTGGTTAGAATGTCTCAGGAAAGAATCACTGAATTGAGAGATCACAGCTCTGATACTATGGACATGTGGTTAGAATGTCTCAGGAAAGAATCTCTGAATTAAGAGATCACAGCTCTGATACTATGGACATGTGGTTAGAATGTCTGAGGAAAGAATCTCTGAATTGAGAGATCACAGCTGTGATACTATGGACATATAGTTAGAATGTCTCGGGAAAGAATCTCTGAATTGCGAGATCACAGCTCTGATACTATGGACATGTGGTTAGAATGTCTCAGGAAAGAATCTCTGAATTGAGAGATCACAGCTCTGATACTATGGACATGTGGTTAGAATGTCTCAGGAAAGAATCTCTGAATTAAGAGATCACAGCTCTGATACTATGGACATGTGGTTAGAATGTCTCAGGAAAGAATCTCTGAATTGAGAGATCACAGCTCTGATACTATGGACATGTGGTTAGAATGTCTCAGGAAAGAATCTCTGAATTGAGAGATCACAGCTCTGATACTATGGACATGTGGTTAGAATGTCTCAGGAAAGAATGTCTGAACTGAGAGACCATAGCTCTGATACTCTGGACATGTGGTTAGAATGTCTCAGGAAAGAATCTCTGAATTGAGAGATCACAGCTCTGATACTATGGAAATGTGGTTAGAATGTCTCAGGAAAGAATCTCTGAATTGAGAGATCACAGCTCTGATACTATGGACATGTGGTTAGAATGTCTCAGGAAAGAATCTCTGAATTGAGAGATCACAGCACTGATACTATGGACATGTGGTTAGAATGTCTCAGGAAAGAATCTCTGAATTGAGAGATCACAGCTCTGATACTATGGACATGTGGTTAGAATGTCTCAGGAAAGAATCTCTGAATTGAGAGATCACAGCTCTGATACTACAGACATGTGGTTAGAATGTCTCAGGAAAGAATCTCTTAATTAAGAGATCACAGCTCTGATACTATGGACATGTGGTTAGAATGTCTCAGGAAATAATCTCTGAATTGAGAGATCACAGCTCTGATACTACAGACATGTGGTTAGAATGTCTCAGGAAAGAATCTCTTAATTAAGAGATCACAGCTCTGATACTATGGACATGTGGTTAGAATGTCTCAGGAAAGAATATCTGAATTGAGAGAAAACAGCTCTGATACTATGGACATGTGGTTAGAATGTCTCAGGAAAGAATCTCTGAATTGAGAGAAAACAGCTCTGATACTACAGACATGTGGTTAGAATGTCTCAAGAAAGAATCTCTGAATTGAGAGATCACAGCTCTGATATTATGGACATGTGGTTGGAATGTCTCAGGAAAGAATCTCTGAATTGAGAGATCACAGCTGTGATACTATGGACATGTGGTTAGAATGTCTCAGGAAAGAATCTCTGAATTGAGGGATCACAGCTCTGATACTATGGACATGTCGTTAGAATGTCTCAAGAAAGAATCTCTGAATTGAGAGATAACAGCTCTGATACTACAGACGTGTGGTTAGAATGTCTCAGGAAAGAATCACTGAATTGAGAGATCACAGCTCTGATACTATGGACATGTGGTTAGAATGTCTCAGGAAAGAATCTCTGAATTAAGAGATCACAGCTCTGATACTATGGACATGTGGTTAGAATGTCTGAGGAAAGAATCTCTGAATTGAGAGATCACAGCTGTGATACTATGGACATATAGTTAGAATGTCTCGGGAAAGAATCTCTGAATTGCGAGATCACAGCTCTGATGCTATGGACATGTGGTTAGAATGTCTCAGGAAAGAATCTCTGAATTGAGAGATCACAGCTCTGATACTATGGACACGTGGTTAGAATGTCTCAGGAAAGAATCTCTGAATTGAGAGATCACAGCTCTGATACTATGGACATGTGGTTAGAATGTCTCAGGAAAGAATCTCTGAACTGAGAGACCATAGCTCTGATACTATGGACATGTGGTTAGAATGTCTCAGGAAAGAATCTCTGAATTGAGAGATCACAGCTCTGATACTATGGAAATGTGGTTAGAATGTCTCAGGAAAGAATCTCTGAATTGAGAGATCACAGCTCTGATACTATGGACATGTGGTTAGAATGTCTCAGGAAAGAATCTCTGAATTGAGAGATCACAGCACTGATACTATGGACATGTGGTTAGAATGTCTCAGGAAAGAATCTCTGAA
>OZ024766.1:11244156-11254156 GCA_964016885.1 Eledone cirrhosa | reverse complement strand
GGCAGCAACTGTGGAGGATATGCGACGGCTGGAGAGAAATGAAGCAAGCATGCTCTGTTGGATGTGTAATGTCAATGTACGTGAATGACCGAGCATGGATGTGTTGAGAGGGAAACTGTGTATAAGAGAGATAAGCTGTAGTGTGCGGGAGAGAAGACTGCGATGGTATGGACATGTGATGCGCATGGAGGATGACAACTGCATAAAGAAGTGTCAGGAAATGCCAGTAGAGAAGACCACGAAAAACATGGGCGGAGGTGGTGAGAGCAGACCTCAGAACTTTGAGACTCACAGAGGAGATGACGAAGGACCGTGACGAATGGAGAGATGCTGTGTTGAATAGGACCCGTCCAACCCTTGCAAGCAGGGAAAAGCAGACGTAAAATGATGATAATATATATATAGAGAGAGACTTTTACCATGTCTGGAATTACCTGACTAACTCTCAAACAAATTCAGTTATAAGGACCAGGTAATTAATATACAGGAGTTCACAAACAAGCACAGCCTGTCTTAAATTCCTCTGTTAAGGTCTGAATAACAATGATAAACAAAAGAAGACTGAGGACCAAGCCCAGATGGTCACCCCTCATCCCTTTCGAAGAAGGTAAATCCTTCATCTGATACACGATATGCTGTTACATGGTCCCTGCCTTCAACTTAGTCGCCAGGGCCACAAACCCTGGTACCATGGATTGCAATGCAGGGGACAGGAAGACAAGCAAATACTGGAGCTTGTCCAGCTGCTTTCTCTTTCCAATAAGTGAGAGCAGAGCTGTCATGTGGTCTAACAACACTGTTCCAGATATGTGAGCAGTACTGTAATGTGTGTGTGTCTGTAACAACAGGTGTTGTGTGTCTGTAACAACAGGTGTTGTGTGTCTGTAACAACAGGTGGTGTGTGTCTGTAACAACAGGTGTTGGAGCAGTACTGTACTGTAATATACCTTCATAGTTCAACCATCTAAAAATCAGCTCAGTCCCGTTTCATCTTGTTAGTGAGGTTCAGTTTCTTAACCGTTTATCATTTAAACTAACTGTATCCAGCTAGAATTCTCTCACCTCTTTCTGTTCAAACTGGTCATAACCAGCTGCTCGTACTTATGTTAAAATATTGTTTTCAAAATAGATATCAAAATCTCGTAGATTCGATATTATGCGAGATAATTATGTGAAGTAAAGCCTTTACTGTGAAAATACAATAGTATATATAGAGTAATGTGAATGTTATGTGAGATATTATGCGAGGTAAAGCCTTTACTGTGAAAATACAATAGTATATATAGAGTAATGTAAAGAATTAGGGTCATTCTTCAAAACTTCTTCCCAAGTTTTCTTTCCTCCATAATTTCTATCTCTCTCAAGTGCTCGGCACACTTGTTTTTTACCCCACCTTTGCTTACTTTACACATCACATGTCTGCACCAGTGCAATCCTCTCTTCCACAGTACATTCAATTTCTCTCATTCTCAGCCTTTCTCTCAGTTCGCTTGTGTTCATAGGTTCACATACACTAACATATACGACAGGGCTTCAAAAATTTTGTGGGAAAAGGACAGTTGGAAAAAATACGGTTTAAGTTATGTTTATTTTTCAATGTATGCGCCATCTTGGTCAGTACACTTCTGCAAGCATTGACACCAGCCTTTAAGTCCATCTGTGTAAAATTGAGGGCCATGAGATTCAAACCATGTCAATGCATCTTTTTCTTAAATCAACTGGGGATCATCTTCAACCTCATCTCTTCCACAAGAGGACCTTACCCAATTGCTCCTCTGGTATCAAGCAGTAATACAGAAGACCCGAGCCCCCCCCCCCCCCCCACGGGTACAAGCCGAAGCTGAAGCATATAGACAATATGCCCCCCCCACAACCTCCCACTGTAAAGTGGTCGTGGAGGTGCCACAGTAAAAAAGCACCCAGCACTCACTGTAAAATAGTCATGGAGGTACCACAGTAAAAAAGCACCCAGCCCACACTGTAAAGTGGTCGTGGAGGTGCCACAGTAAAAAAGCACCCAGCCCACACTGTAAAGTGGTCGTGGAGGTGCCACAGTAAAAAAGCACCCAGCCCACACTGTAAAGTGGTCGTGGAGGTACCACAGTAAAAAAGCACCCAGCCCACATTGTAAAGTGGACGTGGAGGTGCCACAGTAAAAAAGCACCCAGCGCACACTGTAAAGTGGACGTGGAGGTGCCACAGTAAAAACGCACCCAGCCCACACTGTAAAGTGGACGTGGAGGTGTCACAGTAAAAACGCACCCAGCCCACACTGTAAAGTGGACGTGGAGGTGCCACAGTAAAAACGCACCCAGCCCACACTGTAAAGTGGATGTGGAGGTGCCACAGTAAAAACGCACCCAGCCCACACTGTAAAGTGGTCGTGGAGGTGCCACAGTAAAAAAGCACCCAGCCCACACTGTAAAGTGGTCGTGGAGGTGCCACAGTAAAAAAGCACCCAGCACTCACTATAAAGTGGTCGTGGAGGTGCCACAGTAAAAAAGCACCCAGCACTCACTGTAAAGTGGTCGTGGAGGTGCCACAGTAAAAAAGCACCCAGCACTCACTGTAAAGTGGTCGTGGAGGTGCCACAGTAAAAAAGCACCCAGCACTCACTGTAAAGTGGTCGTGGAGGTGCCACAGTAAAAAAGCACCCAGCCCACACTGTAAAGTGGTCGTGGAGGTGCCACGGCAAAAAAGCACCCAGCACTCACTGTAAATGAGGTTGGTGTTAGGAAGGGCAGCCAGCTGTAGAAATCAAGCCAGAATCAGTTGCCATATGAGCAAGACAAGGTCAGCCGACCGGACACTGCCCACAACAGGACAACCCGTCTAACCCATGCTAACATGGAAGAACAGACAAAAGCGCTGATGATGATGATACCAATAGTAGCACTTGACTGAGTGTATATAATTAGAAAAACAATGAGGTTTCGTTTACATGTATATATATTTTCACTGTGCATCGACCTGTTACACGTGTTTCACAGAAGATTGGCTCAAGGTCACCCATAGAAGTTACGAACCTGGCTCCAGCATTGATCTCTGTGTCAAACTAGTGATTCAACAAAATAAATAAATGTCTGTGAGTGTGTGTGTAAATGTGTATAGCTGTGTATATATAGCTATATTTATGTATGTGCATGTGTGTGTGTGTGTGTGCATGTGTGTGTGCGTGTGTGCGTGTGCGTGTGTACAGTTTCCTATATATATATATGTGTGTGTGTGTGTGTGTATATCAATGTGTATATAAATGTATTTGTGCGTGTGTACAGTTGTGTATATAGCTGTGTATGTATATATATATATATACAGATGTATATATGTATGTATATCGACAAATGTGACAAATAGCTGTCATACCCAGTGAATTTTACACATCAGAGAAAATCAATTTTGTTGAGAAATCTTTACCAATATTGATCTGGTATAACTAAACATATATACGCATATATCATCATCATCGTTTAACGTCCATATTCCACGCTTGCATGGGTTTGGATGGGAGTTTTCCCACTTGAGGCAAGAGTGGTTGTCTTGCTTGCATAGGACTTTCTGGCGGGTTTTCTACGGCTGGATGCCCTTCCTAACACCAACCACGTTTACAGTGTGGGGCTGGGAGGTTTTTACCATGTTACCTACATGGCCACATTACAGCGTAGACTGTCTGGCGGGTTTTCTACAGCTGGATGCCCTTCCTAACACCAACCACGTTTACAGTGTGGACTGGGAGGTTTTTACCATGTTACCTACACAGCCACATTACAGCGTGGACTGTGTTTTTTTTTATGTCGTGACACCTACACGACCTCATTTGTTTCGGGCTGGATGTTGTGGTACCAACATAACTTTACATTGAAAGGGGTGATGTGGATGGGGTGGGGGGTAGTGGGACAGGGGTGTATTTTGTTAGAGATGCCTACTGACTGTAGTAGATTTCGCTTTGTACTTAGGCAAGGCGGGTCTTCTGTATTACTGTGTAGCGCCAAAGATCTCGGTCCAGTGACATTGGAGAGGTGTAAGTGTGTGAGGTCGGAATTTATCAAGTCGTCCCAGGTTTTTCTGGGTCTGCCTACTCCGTGGCTACCGTCTATTTTGATCACCCTGCACTTTTTTATACAGCTGTCGTCTTTCATGCGTATCACGTGACCATACCAACGTAGCCTTCTCTCGAGTAAACAACATCTGATCCCTCTTATTTCTAATTTCTCCCTTAGTTCGTTTATGCTTTGCCGTTCACATATATTACTATTACGCATCCAGCGGAGCATGCAAGCTTCGTTCCTCTCCAGGGTGATGTGTTGTTTCCTTGAGCAAGACACTTTATTTCACAGCTGTAGAAAGGAGATGATAGGGACTGAGATCCCTATCATTCCACTGCAAAGTGGTCGTGGAGGTGCCACGGCAAAAAAGCACCCAGCACTCACTGTAAATGAGGTTGGTGTTAGGAAGGGCATCCAACTGTAGAAATTAAGCCAGAATCAGTTCCCGTCTCACCCTTGCATTTCTACAGCTGAGTAAACTGGAGCAATGTGAAATAAAGTGTCTTGCTCAAGGAAACCACACATCACCCGGTCTGAGATTTGAACTCACAACCTTTCAATTGCAAGGCCAATGCTCTAACCACTAAGCCATGTGCCTCCATATATATATATACAAAGGATAACAAAATATTGTTATAGGTAATCTGGTTAGAGGTTGTGAATACTTCTTATTATGGATAGTTTTAGCGTACAGCTTTGTTTGACTCCACAAGAGGTTTACGTAGATGTTGAGTTTATGATTTAACTTGTATTCCTATGTAAGTTTATCTTGGAGTAATAAAATTGAAAAAAATGGAGAATAACATGGTCAACAGTACAAAAAAGAGGATTTATTTACAGAATTTATTGTTAGACTGTAAATAAATTCCCCTTTATTCTTCACTTTTTCAATTATATATATATATATATATATAACGAAGGAGTTGTGGTAGGGAACCAGATGGACCATAACGCACCAGAGTACTCAATACTTAGGGTAGTAGAGTGGGTAATAGGAGAAAGTATGACCCCGACGGCAGAGCTCAAGCCGTTTCGACGGCTATTTCTGGACTAAAGTAAGACTTTTTTAGTCTAAAAAAAACTCTTACGTTAGTCCAGAAATAGCCGTCGAAACAGCTTGAGCTCTGCCGTCGGGGTCATACTTTCTCCTATATATATATATATATATATATATATATATATATAAGCAAGTATTGCACCAAGAAAAATATAAACACGGTGTGAAAGATTAGGAATTTATTTGCTTCAAGTATTCATTCCTGATATACATAAACAAAACCTTATCTACCTTCACACATACACACACATATATATATATAAAGGTGCAGAGCACCTTTATATATATATATGTGTGTGTATGTGTGAAGGTAGATGGAAACCGCGGAGTGAGGAGACCCAAGAAGACCTGTGACGAGGTGATAAAAGCCGATCTTACCCAATTACACCTCTCAAAGGGCGATGACGCACGACCGTGACCTCTGGCGTCACGCAGTAATACAGAAGACACGACCCGCCCCATGGGAACAAGCCGAAGCTGAAGCATATAGTCAATATGCCCCCCACATCCTCCCACTGTAAAGTGGACGTGGAGGTGCCACGACAAAAAAGCACCCAGCCCACACTGTAAAGTGGACGTGTAGGTGCCACGACAAAAAAGCACCCAGCCCACACTGTAAAGTGGACGTGTAGGTGCCATGACAAAAAAGTACCCAGCACTCACTGTAAAGTGGACGTGTAGGTGCCACGACAAAAAAGCACCCAGCACTCACTGTAAAGTGGATGTGTAGGTGCCACGACAAAAAAGCACCCAGCACTCACTGTAAAGTGGACGTGGAGGTGCCACGACAAAAAAGCACCCAGCACTCACTGTAAAGTGGTTGTGGAGGCACCACGGCAAAAAAGCACCCTGTAAATGAGGTTGGTGTTAGAACGGGCATCTAGCTGTAGAAATCAAGCCAGAATCAGTTCCCGTATGAGCAAGACAAGGTCAGCCGACCGGACACTGCCCACAACAGGACAACCCGTCTAACCCATGCTAGCGTGGAAGAACGGACGTAAAACTGTGATGATGATGATTATGATGATAATAGAATTACAATGATAATGATGATAACCTAGTATCAGCAGAAAATGAACACAGAAAAACAGTTACGTCGATTGAACAGGCAACTGCATTACACTTCATCAGCCACCTGGCTGGCAAGCAATTTTGTGCATTATGGGAGTAATGCATTTGTAATGTGAGTTTCCACAACAGATTGAAGAACTGCTGTTAGTAAGATGAATACAAGATAACACAAGGAATAGAGAGACAGGAAATATTCCCATGATGCCTTTCGACAAAAACAGATAAATTCATGAAAATATTATATCTCGAGATAAAAAAAACCCCAGCAAAACTCCATACTTTGTCCAACAAAGATATTATCTTTATGACTAGTACTTAAACATAGCTGTATTATCATCATCATCATCATCATCATCAACGTTTAACGTCCGTGTTCCACGCTTGCATGGGTTTGGACGGGGGTAGTCCCACTTGAGGCAAGAGTGATTGTCTTGCTCGCATAGGACTGTCTGGCAGGTTTTCTACAGTTGGATGCCCTTCCTAACACCAACCACATTTACATATATACACACACAGACATATATATATATATATATACATTTCTATATTCATCATCATCATCGTTTAACATCTATCTTCCACTAGCATGGGTTGGACTATAATATATATATATATATACACATAGCTATATTATATATATATATATATATATATATATATATATATGCACACACATATATACATATACTGAGTTATATATACATTTGTTACCCACACACACACATACAAACACCCATACCTCTAAACACAGTTATATAAAATCTGTACATATATACATAATACATACATACATACATACATACATACACAGTGCACATGTATACATACACATACATGTACACACACATGTACACACACACACACACACACACACACACACGTACACAGAGAAAGAACTTGCTTATTGAGAAACACAAAATTCTAAACACATTTAATATGTGGTTAGAGCATTGGCCTTGCAATCGAAAGGTTGTGAGTCCAATTCTCAGACCGGGTGATGTGTTGTTTCCTTGAGCAAGACACTTTATTTCACATTGCTCCAGTTTACTCAGCTGTAGAAATGAGATGATAGGGACTGGGGTCCCTATCATTCCATTGCAAAGTGGTCGTGGAGGTGCCACGGCAAAAAAGCACTCAGCACTCACTGTAAATGAGGTTGGTGTTAGGAAGGGCATCCAGCTGTAGAAATCAAGCCAGAATCAGTTCCCGTCCCACCCTTGCAAGCAGGGAAAAAGGGGACGTAAAATGATGATGATGATGATGATGATAAGCAGAAGGGATATTCAATTTGTTGGTAATTCAACAGGGATAACTTGAACCCTTAAGGTATATTATCCTTGGTTATGTCAAATATTTATAAAACATTTTGTATTTTATCTGATGAGAGCGTACCAAAATTTAGGTACCCTTGAAATATATATAATAGAATAAATATGGTTTTATAAATATAGTTTCCATTTATTTAATATCTATATATATATATATATATAATAGCGAGGGAAAAGTGGTAAGGAACCAGGTGGACCATAACGCACCAAAGTACTCAATACTTAGGGTAGTAGAGTGGGTAATAGGAGTAAGTAAGACCCCGACGGCTGAGCTCAAGCCGTTTCGACGGCTAATTCTGAATTAGCCGTCGAAACGGCTTGAGCTCAGCCGTCGGGGTCTTACTTACTCCTATATATATATAATATATATATATCATCATCATCATTTTTACGTCCGCTTTTCCCTGCTTGCAAGGGTGGGACGGGAACTGATTCTGGCTTGATTTCTACAGCTGGATGCCCTTCCTAACACCAACCTCATTTACAGTGGGTGCTTTTTTGCTGTGGCACCTCCACGACCACTTTACAGTGTGGACTGGGTGCTTTTTTGCCGTGATGCCTACACGTCCACTTTACAGTGTGGGCTGGGTGCTTTTTTTGCCGTGGCACCTCCACGACCTCTTTGCAGTGTGGGCTGGGTGCTTTTTCTGCCGTGGCACCCCCACGACCACTTTACAGTGGAATGATAGGGACCCCAGTCCCTATCGTCTCATTTCTACAGCTGAGTAAACTAGAGCAATGTGAAATAAAGTGTCTCGCTCAAGGAAACAACACATCACCCGGTCTGAGAATTGAACTCACAACCTTTCGATTGCAAGGCCAATGCTCTAACCACTAAGCCATGTGCCTCCACTGTCAATATATCTAGCAATGCAGGAAATATAAAATAGTTAATTAGACAAGAATCACATTCACTTATTTTGTTTTATATATATATATATATTATTCAAAATATTAATAAATGAAGACATTCACAATATTATGTGAATGTCTTCATTTATTAATATTTTGAATAATATCACTAACTCCAGAAAACTTTCCTTGTAGAGTGCTTTCAATCTATTGTAAAACTATATTCATTGAGTAATCAATGAACCATATTAAACTTTGGTTATATATATATATATATGGGATGAGGTGATAAAAGCCGACCTTACCCAATTACACCTCTCAAAGACAATGACACACGACCGTGACTTCTGGCGTCATGCAGTAATACAGAGTACCCGACCTCCCATGGGTACAAGCTGAAGCATATAGACAATATGCCCCCACACCCCCACCGCAAGGTGGTCGTGGAGGTGCCACGGCAAAAAAGCACCCAGCCCACACTGTAAAGTGGACGTGTAGGCGCCACGAAAAAGCACCCAGCACTCACTGTAAATGAGGTTGGTGTTAGGAAGGGCATCCAGCTGTAGAAATCAAGCCAAATCAGTTCCTGTATGAGCAAGGCATGGTCAGCCGACCAGACACTGCCCACAACAGGACAACCCGTCTAACCCATGCTAGCGTGGAAGAACAGACGTAAAACGGTGATGATGATGATATATATATATATATATTTATTAAAATAACAGATTAAAGTTTAAGCAAAAAAAAAAAAAAAAAAAAAATCGCTGCTTTCACCCTTAACGGGATCTTCTGAAATTTATTATTATTATTAATATATTTATAATATGTGTGTATGAGTTCAAATCCCGCCGAGGTTGACTTTGCCTTTCATCCTTACGGGGTCAATAAAATAAAGTACCAGTAATGCACTAGGTAATTGCTGGCCTTGTGCCTAAAGTAGAAACAATTATTAATATATTTATATATATATATGATGCGCATGAAAGACGACAGCTGTATAAAAAAGTGCAGGGCGATCAAAATAGACGGTAGCCACGGAGTAGGCAGACCGAGAAACACCTGGGATGATCTGATAAAATCCGACCTCACACGCTTACACCTCTCCAAGACAATGTCACTGGACCAAGATCTTTGGCGCTATGCAGTAATACAGAAGACCCGCCTTGCCTAAGTACAAAGTGAAACCTACAGTCAGTAGGCACCTCTTAACCAAAATACACCCCCGTTCCAACCCTACCCCCACCACCATCTACACCACCCTTTTTGATGTAAAGCTATGTTGGTACCACAACATCCAGTCCTAAATAAATGAGGTTGTGTAGGTGTCACAACAAAGAAACACACAGTCCACGCTGTAATGTGGCCGTGTAGGTAACACGGTAAAAACCTCCCAGTTCCACACTGTAAACGTGGTCGGTGTTAGGAAGGGCATCCAGCCGTAGAAAACCTGCCAGACAGTCCTATAAGAGCAAGACAACCATTCTTGCCTCAAGTGGGAAAATCCCCGTCTAAACCCATGCTAGCGTGGAAGATGGACGTCAAACGATGATGATGATGATGATGATGATGATGATATATATACACACAAGTGGACTTACCTTCAGCTATGACACTCTTCACCCTCAGCTTCTGCTGCCCTAACTCCACAC
>OZ024766.1:11226656-11229156 GCA_964016885.1 Eledone cirrhosa | reverse complement strand
GCCTTGTGCCAAAAGTAGAAACACGTATTACTAGGTGTGGATAAAATAAAGTACCAGTAATACACTGGAGTAATTGCTGGCCTTGTGCCAAAAGTAGAAACACGTAGTTGATAAAATAAAGTACCAGTAATGTACTTTGCCCTCCCCTAAATTACTGACCTTGTGCCTATACTAGAAATAAATCCCGCCGAGGTTAACTTTGCCTTTCACCCTTGCGGTGGGGGGGGGGGGGGGGTCGATAAAATAAAGTACCAGTAATGTACTGATTTAATTGCGGGCCTTGTGCCAAAAGGTAGAAACAATTATCAAAATAAAACTCCGGATAAACATGAGTGCTTGCCAGGTTATATAAACGTCAGCTGATTATAAACCAACTAACTATTATTCATTGAACAAATATATATATTCCCGAGTCCAACCATTCCCGTTGCTGTGGTAATGCGGCTGGACTGCCGATCGCTATATTTGATTTGCTAAGTTGTCTCTAAGCGTATTGTTATTACTCTGGGGTACTATTCCCATTCGAGTGCTAAAGCTACATACCGAATTTGCATTCGTTAGCTTGGCCGCAAACTCAGGCTTCGTTAATGCTGTACTAAAATTTGTATATATATATATATATATAAAATATATATAATATATAAAATATATATAATATATAATATATATATAATATATAATATATAAAGTAATTCCGTCTGAAAAGTCCAGGTAAAAAGAGTGCTCTATGTAGGTAACAGAGCTTAATAGTTATGTAATAAACATCATAAGGCAATTATTCCATTTACCAGTGGTTTCTTAAAAGCAAAGAATTTTGCTTTCAATCATCAGAATGAAAAAAAAATCTTGGTCAATGGTCTGTTTATTGAATTTGGATTTTAAAAACTTTTTAAAATCCAAATTCAATAAACAGACCAGGATTTTTTCATTCTGATGATTGAAAGCAAAATTCTTTTGCTTTTAAGAAACCACTGGTAAATGGAATATTTGCCTTATGTTGTTTATTACATATATATATATATATATATATATATATAGAATTTGTTTAGCAAGATTCTTTATCTGAAAACGTGTGTTGAAACCGATATTGTTATACTTTGGGTTATGTTGCCAATAAGAGAAACACGCACCAGTTGCTTTCATTCCAATTTATTATAAATTAAATTATAAATTAAATAAATTAAATTATAAATTAAAAAAAAAAAAAGTTTCCGGTTGGTTGGTTGGTTCCACAACCGGACCGTTGTTCATATATTGTCAAAGTTCTTTCGTCACACATTCTGTAACCTCTTCAGTGACTGGGAATTCAAGGGATGACAATTTCTTTTCTTTTACAACCTTGCCACCAGGAAGGTGGCCGGTCAAAAAAAATATACTCGAAATTAAGAGAAAGAGATAACATAATACATACATACATACAGGAAAAGAAATTGAAAATGCAACTGGAGTATTTTAAGAATATTTATTTATTTACCAGTTTCACAGTTCTTACGCTTTTCAAAAGGAAAATCAAGATGGAGGGTTTGTCTCGCATATATATATATATATATATATATATATACGAGCCAGATTAAATAACGGATTAAAGTTTAAGCAAAGAATTTATTATTATTACTATATATATATCTATAATCTATATCTCTCTCTCGATATATATATATATATATATATATATATATATATATATATATTGGTAAATGGAAAAGAAAATGCTGACAAATTGTTCACAGTGAAAAATAGTTTAATTAGGAATAAGTGAGAATTAATAATAGTATTGGTTAGTATTCAGTTTTGGTTTTAAGTTTTACCGGTTGCGTAGTGTATATATATGTGTGTGTGTGAGAGATAGAGCGCCCGTGATATTTGCTGATCTATATATATATATATATATATATATATATATATATATATAACAACATTTAATATAGAAATAACTTAGAATTGTTTCATTCGAAAGAAATCAAGAAAGCTTTGGCTACCCCGATTGCACCCGAAGCTATATATTTATATATATATAAGTATGCATTCACGCTTTCGGTAGCTGTACAGGCAATATTTCTTATAATTGTTTCTACGTTAGGCACAAGGCCAGCAATAACCCAGTGCATTACTGGTACTTTATTTTATCGACCCCGTAAGGATGAAAGGCAAAGTCAACCTCGGCGGGATTTGAACTCAGATCGTAAAGGGACATAACTATGCTGGAAAGCATGGCGTCCGACCCTCTACCGATACTGCCAATCCACCTATTATATAATGCTGTTGAAACGTTTAGACAATTTCTGTTAGTCTTCCTGCAGTTATCTCCCTTGTTAATTACAAAAAATTTTTTTTTTAGATAGTGAGAGAGAGACGGGCTCTAGACTCAAGCCCAAACTGCGGCACATTGGGTTACTGTCGTCCATGGTAGCCTTAGTCTAACCAATGCTTTGTAAATGGAAAAGAATCATAAATACATAAAACTAGAAAATTATATACAAAAACTGTATACATAATTATA
>OZ024766.1:11209156-11214156 GCA_964016885.1 Eledone cirrhosa | reverse complement strand
ATTTAAACTGGAACCATGTATTTCAATTAATTAACGAAGAATTTTGAGGGATTTACTAAAATTATTCCATTACTAAGACAGTAACTTAATGTAAGGTTCTTATATAAAATTATGTTGGAAGATTTTAATTTAAACTGGAACCATGTATTTCAATTAATTAACGAAGAATTTTGAGGGATTTACTAAAATTATTCCATTACTAAGACAGTAACTTAATGTAAGGTTCTTATATAAAATTATGTTGGAAGATTTTAATTTAAACTGGAACCATGTATTTCAATTAATTAACGAAGAATTTTGAGGGATTTACTAAAATTATTCCATTACTAAGACTAACTTAATGTAAGGTTCTTATATAAAATTATGTTGGAAGATTTTAATTTAAACTGGAACCATGTATTTCAATTAATTAACGAAGAATTTTGAGGGATTTACTAAAATTATTCCATTACTAAGACAGTAACTTAATGTAAGGTTCTTATATAAAATTGTTGGAAGGTTTTAAGTTTAAACTGGAACCATGTATTTCAATTAACGAAGACTTTTGAGGGATTTACTAAAATTATTCCATTACTAAGATAGGAACTTAATGTAAGGTTCTTATATAAAATTATGTTGGAAGGTTTTAATTTAAATAGGAACCATGTATTTCAAACGATTTAATTGACTCTCCCTTCCCCAAAAATTGTTGGCCTTGTGTCTAAATCCGAAACCATTGCCATTCTGAGTTCAAATCCCGCCGAGGTTAACTTTGCCTTTCATCCTTATGGGGTCGATAAAATAAAGTACCAGTAATACACTGGGATAATTGCTGGCCTTGTGCCAAAAGTAGAAACAATTATTTTATATAATATGAATTACACACACACACACACACACACACGCGCGCGCTATACACTCCATATAAGTCATGTTGCTACAATAAGTTCACTTTCCAATCACAAGGTCCTGGGTTCTAACCCTACATTTGCCTTATGTAAACCAGTAATCCTGGTGTCTATATGGCTTACCACTTGTCAGTACCTCACATAAACTATAGGGTTTCTCTTATGTAAACCGGTAATCCTAGCGTCTATATATATATATATGACATATCAATCCTAGACTCCATGACTTTAGAACACACAAGAACACACACACACAGGAACACACACAGACGCACACACGTCATAATCTAAACTACAAGAAAGGAGTGCGGGACTGCGTCCAGAATATATTTTTTTATCCCACTAGTAAAATAAGTTGGATTACTTTGAATAAATAATTGTTTCTACTTTAGGCACAAGGCCAGCAATTACCCAGTGCATTACTGGTACTTTATTTTATCGACCCCATAAGGATGAAAGGCAAAGTTAACCTCGGCAGGATTTGAACTCAGAATGGCAAGGGCCGTTTTGAATAAATAATGAATGAATATTACATAATTTATCTACTAAATTTCGTGGCTGTTGATTAAATATATTTTATTACATATTTAAAGATTCACCACTTTAAAATTTTCAAATGTCAACACTTCCGGTGGCGATCACTTAAATAATCATTAATTTTCTGTCACTAATTTTCTCCTAATGCAGTTTATATATAATATCATCTTTTTTAATGTATCATGGATTAGGTTACTGATTACATAAGACAGTGTAACACAGTCTTCGTTCAATTTCTATGTATTATATATTGTCAATTACGATTTTATTTGATGTATCATATCTACATGTATATATACTTGCGTATAATATCAATATACACACTACACATGCTAGCAGATATATAATATCGTCTGTTTTTAATGTATCATGGATTACGTTACTGATTACATAAGACAGTGTAACACAGTCTTCGTTCAATTTCTATGTATTATATATTATCAATTACGATTTTATTTGATGTATCATATCTACATGTATATATACTTGCGTATAATATCAATATACACACTACACATGCTAGCAGATATATAATATCGTCTGTTTTTAATGTATCATGGATTACGTTACTGATTACATAAGACAGTGTAACACAGTCTTCGTTCAATTTCTATGTATTATATATTATCAATTACGATTTTATTTGATGTATCATATCTACATGTATATATACTTGCGTATAATATCAATATACACACTACACATGCTAGCAGATATATAATATCGTCTGTTTTTAATGTATCATGGATTACGTTACTGATTACATAAGACAGTGTAACACAGTCTTCGTTCAATTTCTATGTATATTATATATTATATATTATCAATTACGATTTTATTTGATGTATCATATCTACATGTATATATACTTGCGTATAATATCAATATACACACTACACATGCTAGCAGATATATAATATCGTCTGTTTTTAATGTATCATGGATTACGTTACTGATTACATAAGACAGTGTAACACAGTCTTCGTTCAATTTCTATGTATTATATATTATCAATTACGATTTTATTTGATGTATCATATCTACATGTATATATACTTGCGTATAATATCAATATACACACTACACATGCTAGCAGATATATAATATCGTCTGTTTTTAATGTATCATGGATTACGTTACTGATTACATAAGACAGTGTAACACAGTCTTCGTTCAATTTCTGTGTATTATATATTATCAATTACGATTTTATTTGATGTATCATATCTTACATGGATATACTTGCGTATAATATCAATATACTAGAATAGTATGTGTGTAACTTCAACTGCAGTTAACTAGGGTGATTTTTCTTGTAGTTATTTCAATAATTGGATTCGCTATCTTCTATATATATATGACTGCATATAAATACTATATATATAAATACATAATATATAAATATATATATATAATATATATACACATATACATAATACATATACATACATACAATACATACACGCGCAACACACAATACATATAACTTTATACACCACAACATATATTGGTTACTTAAAAAATTTGTTTGCAAACTTTCTTCAAACTGACTTTTACTCGTCACACGCACACGCACGAACACACACCACACGCGCACACGCACACACACGCACACACACACACACACACACACACACACACACACACACACACACACACACACACACACACACACACACACACACACACACACACACACACACACACAACAATCGTAGCCGGCATAACAATTTCGAGTAGGGAAGCTTAATCACACAATACGCATTTTTAGTTAATAAATTGTAGAGGGTGTCATGATGATGTTTTGTTTTCTCGGCATTGTCGGCATCCTAAGTGTCTTATATTGGTCTTTCGACGCCCTTTTAAAATCCAAGGCACCCCGAGTGCCACAACTCACCTATCGCGACGACTGCGACTTTGACGCCGACAACGATACCCACAACAGCAGTTTCAGCAACTATTATGACGACGACGACCGCCACAACATGAGAACAGCGATAATGCCTCCACCATCACAACCACCACCACCACCGCCTCGAACAGCAGTGCCCTCTACCCGTGGTACCAGCTGTTGTCACTGCCATTGTTGCCAGCGGTGTCCTCCAGCCTCTGGCAGATCGATCAGCTTCTCAACTCCTCATCCTCGCTCAAACTGCCCATCTTTTAGGGCAAGCTCCAGTTTGTTTAATTCAGCGACCAGATGTCCAAGTGAGCCGACGACCAGATGCCATGGCGACGCGACGTCGAGATGCCATGGCGACGCGACGACCAGATGCCATGGCGACGCGGCGACCACCAAATGCCATGGCGACGCGGCGACCACCAAATGCCATGGCGACGCGACGACCACCAGATGCCATGGCGACGCGACGACCACCAGATGCCATGGCGACGCGACGACCACCAGATGCCAAGGCGACGCGACGACGACCAGAAGCAAGGCGACGAGACGATCAGAATTTCGGTTGATTCGACGACCATATCTTGTAGTTCAATCTTCCTATCATTTGGAGACTCAAAGCCCAGATCTCGTCGATTAAAGCTCAAATCGCCTGATATCTCAGACTCGACCTCCAGATCTGGTGTCAAGAAGCCCAATTTGATTGGTAACTCGAAGCCCAGCTCATCTGGTAGAGCAATGCCCAAACCCGCTGGTGATTCGATGTTCATTTCGACTGCTGACTCAACCTTCAGATCTGGTGTCAAGAAGCCCAAGTTGACTGGTGGTTCGAAGCCCAGCTCATCTGGTGGTTCGAAGCCCAAATCCTCTGGTGATTCGACGTTCAGTTCGACAGCTGACTCAATCTTCAGACCTGGTGACTCAGAGCCCAAATCGTATGACGACACAACCTCCAGAACATCTTGCGGATCGAAGCCCAAAACCTGTTGTAGATTGAAGCCCAGAACACTTTGTAGATCGAAGCCTAGAACGTCTTGTGGTTCGGAGCCCAGAACGTCTTGTGGTTCGAAGCCCAGAACATCTTGTAGATTGAAGCCCAAAACGTCTGGTGACTCATTCTCCAAACCATCTTAGATCTCAACTTATCTGTAGCTCAGTTAATCTGCTGACTCAAACTTCAGATCATTTGGTGATACGACCTGTATATCCTAATCGACGTCTTATCTTCCAGCTCATCTTTCTAAATCTACTTCCAGATCTCCTTGTAATGTAAGCTCAAGGTTTGATCTGTCGGAACACAGACTCCAGATCTAGCGATAAGTTATTTCAAAGATCCATCAAGGACAGGCGCCAGAAATCCAGTGTTAAGTTTCAGTTATGAAGCAACACACCCAGCTACTGCCACAACTCCAGCGACACACACCCAATTTGCCGCCACCACGACTTCAGCGAACCCCTGCTGCCCTTCGCCATCACTCCAGTGGCACACTACTCCACCACCACCAACAACAACCACAACATCTAGAACAACAACCACCCAAGGCTGAAGATGGGTCCGTTCCTCCTCCACTTTCGTAACTGGTCCACCATACCACTCTACCTTTCGAAAGTGGACCACCATCACCAGCTTTCTTTCGAAAGTGGACCTCTACAACACGACCACCACCACCTTCCTT
>OZ024766.1:11201656-11206656 GCA_964016885.1 Eledone cirrhosa | reverse complement strand
AGAAGAAGAAAGAAGAAGAAGAAGAAGAAGAAGAAGAAGAAGAAGAAGAAGAAGAAGAAGAAGAAGAAGAAGAAGAAGAAGAAGAAGAAGAAGAAGAAGAAGAAGAAGAAGAAGAAGAAGAAGAAGAAGAATCCTGTTGTGGGCAGTGTCCGGTCGGCTGACCATGCCTTGCTCATACAGGAACTGATTTGGCTTGATTTCTACAGCTGGATGCCCTTCCTAACACCAACCTTATTTACAGTGAGTGCTATATATATATAGCACTCACTGTGCTATATTAAATTATATATATGTATATATAGATATGTGTATAGATTATGTATAGATATATGTATAATTATACAATATATTAACAAATGGAAACTATATTTATAAAACCATATATATTCTGTTATACATATTTCAAGGGCCACCAAAGCAAGTTATGGTGCGCTTTCATCAGATAAAATACAATACATTTGTTTTATAAATAAATATTGACATACCCTGAAAAAAGACAACCTTAACGGTTGGAGCTTCCTGGATAGTCTATATATATGTATATATATATGTATAAATGAATGTATATGTTAAAATGTATATATAAATAAATATATATATGTGTATGTGTGTGTGTGATATATCTATATACACATATTTATATATACACCTACATATACACACTCGCACACACACACACACACGTTTCTATGCTGCACGATTTAGAGTTATTTCCCTTACCTCACTCCACCAAAACCATCTTCAGCTCAGCTTTTCACTAAAATACTACAAAACGCGCCAAACTTTGTGATAAATTCTTTATAAATAATTAATCGCCTCTTACTGCTGTTTAATTAACAAACCACGTTTAATTGGTTTCGATCTCATTAAGACAATACCACCAAAATATATTTATAAAACACCTATTTTAAAAAATTATTTTGGTACATTTTGATAACATGAGTTATCTCACCTTGAATGTTATTGCGTTCCTGAACCAACCAGCTCCTTTGCATTCTCAAAAGTGATGTTGAGCCTCCGGAGACCTTCCTTGATGATATCTAGCCATCTGGTGTGGGGCCTACTTCAGCCGCTGCGTCGAACAAGAATAAGGCCCTGGTAGAAAGCTGAGGACCTGTCTGTACCAGAGGAATCAGCAAAGCTTGGCCTTCGGGTAAGCGGGGCGAAGACAAATCTGATGCTTGTCTGTCTACCAAATATTATTTACGGTGGATTGGCAGTATCGGTAGAGGGTCGGACGCCATGCTTTGACGCATAGAGTTACGGCCCTTGCCATTCTGAGTTCAAATCCCGCCGAGGTTAACTTTACCTTTCATCCTTACGGGGTCGATAAAATAAAGTACCAGTAATGAACTGGGTAATTGCTGGCCTTGTGCCTAAAGTAGAAACAATTATTTACTGATGCGGTGGTGGATTGGCAGTATCAGGAGAGGGTTGGACGCCATGCTTTCCAGCATAGTTATGTCCCTTTACGATCTGAGTTCAAATCCCGCCGAGGTTGACTTTGCCTTTCATCCTTACGGGGTCGATAAAATAAAGTACCAGTAATGTACTGGTTAATTGATGGCCTTGTGCCTAAAGTAGAAACAATTATTTACTGATGCGGTGGTGGATTGGCAGTATCAGTAGAGGGTTGGACGCCATGCTTTCCAGCATAGTTACGTCCCTTTACGATCTGAGTTCAAATCCCGCCGAGGTTGACTTTGCCTTTCATCCTTACGGGGGTCGATAAAATAAAGTACCAGTAATGCACTGGGTAATTGCTGGCCTTGTGCCTAAAGTAGAAACAATTATTTACTGATGCGGGGTAATTTGAAATCAGGTTCAAAAGCGATTTCAGATTACCGACAGGTAACTTAAAATTTGGCGTAAGTTTGAAGTCTTTACACTGGCAGAAATGTCTAGTTAAACGTTCTGTTAGTATATTAATTACTCCCATAGAATGATTACACAAGTTAAATATATTTTCTAGCGAAAACATAATTGAAATTTAAAACAATACAAGTAAACTGCATTAAAATTAGTTCTTGTCTATAAACTGGTCCTTTTTCTTATTTATTTTCAAAATAGTTTCTTGGTTTTGACTGAATTGAAAGGGGGATTGGCAGTTATGGAGGTGGATTGGCAGTATCGGTAGAGGGTCGGAAGCCATGCTTTCTAGCATAGTTACGTCCCTTTATGATCTGATTTCAAATCCCGCCGAGGTTAACTTTGCCTTTCATCCTTACGGGGTCGATAAAATAAAGTACCAGTAATACACTGGTATAATTGCTGGCCTTGTGCCAAAAGTAGAAACAATTATTTACAAGAGTTACGTCCCTTTATGGTCTGAGTTCAAATCCCGCCGAGGTTGACTTTGCCTTTCATCCATACGGGGTCGATAAAATAAAGTACCAGTAATGTACTGGGTCTTTGCTGGCCTTGTGCCAAAAGTAGAAATAATTATTTACAAGAGTTACGTCCCTTTATTTATTGGCAATATCGGTAGAGGGTCGGACGCCATGCTTTGCAGCGAAGAGTTACGTCCCTTTATGATCTGAGTTCAAATCCCGCCGAGGTTAACTTTGCCTTTCATCCTTACAGAGTCAATAAAATAAAGTACCAGTAATACACTGGTATAATTGCTGGCCTTGTGCCAAAAGTAGAAACAATTATTTACAACAGGCATATCAAACATGCGGCCCGCGGGGCCCCATGCGACCCTTTACAAGCACACCTGCGGCCCTCACAACGGTTTTTCCAGCGCAAGCATGTTTTATCTTCATAATATAAAATTTAAAAAAATTAATTGTAATGTGCACAATTAGGTGTCGTGTGTGGCCCTCAGACAACACATGTGACCCATGGGGCCCTCGGGGAACCCTCAGTTTGAAATGCCTGATTTACAGGACATTGGTCAAATCTAAACTACTGTATTTCCCAGCGCTGAAGACGCTTTGTCCCAGAGGATGCACCCTAATTTTGGCAACAAAAAATTTGAAAAAAAAAATAATGAAAAATGCAGCTTTCAGCCTCCAGGACGCGTGGTATCATCATCATCATCGTTTAATGTCCATCTTCCACGCTAGCATGGGTTCGGACGGGAGTTTTCCCACTTGAGGCAAGAGTGGTTGTCTTGCTCGCATAGGACTGTCTGGCGGGTTTTCTATGGCTGGATGCCCTTCCTAACACCAACCACGTTTACAGTGTGGGGCTGGGAGGTTTTTACCGTGTTGCCTACACGGCCACATTACAGCGTGGACTGTCTGGCGGGTTTTCTACAGCTGGATGCCCTTCCTAACACCAACCACGTTTACAGTGTGGAACTGGGAAGTTTTTACCGTGTTACCTACACAGCCACATTACAGCGTGGACTGTGTGTTTTTTTTGTTGTGACACCTACACGTCTGGCGGGTTTTCTACGGCTGGATGCCCCTCCTAACACCAACCACGTTTACAGTGTGGAACTGGGAGGTTTTTACCGTGTTACCTACACAGCCACATTACAGCATGGACTGTGTGTTTTTTTGTCGTGACACCTACACGTCTGGCGGGTTTTCTACGGCTGGATGCCCCTCCTAACACCAACCACGTTTACAGTGTGGAACTGGGAGGTTTTTACCGTGTTACCTACACGGCCACATTACAGCGTGGACTGTGTGTTTTTTTGTTGTGACACCTACACGTCTGGCGGGTTTTCTACGGCTGGATGCCCCTCCTAACACCAACCACGTTTACAGTGTGGAACTGGGAGGTTTTTACCGTGTTACCTACACAGCCACATTACAGCATGGACTGTGTGTTTTTTTGCTGTGACACCTACACGTCTGGCGGGTTTTCTACGGCTGGATGCCCCTCCTAACACCAACCACGTTTACAGTGTGGAACTGGGAGGTTTTTACCGTGTTACCTACACAGCCACATTACAGCATGGACTGTGTGTTTTTTTGTCGTGACACCTACACGTCTGGCGGGTTTTCTACGGCTGGATGCCCCTCCTAACACCAACCACGTTTACAGTGTGGAACTGGGAGGTTTTTACCGTGTTACCTACACAGCCACATTACAGCGTGTACTGTGTGTTTTTTTGTCGTGACACCTACACGTCTGGCGGGTTTTCTACGGCTGGATGCCCCTCCTAACACCAACCACGTTTACAGTGTGGAACTGGGAGGTTTTTACCGTGTTACCTACACAGCCACATTACAGCATGGACTGTGTGTTTTTTTGTCGTGACACCTACACGTCTGGCGGGTTTTCTACGGCTGGATGCCCCTCCTAACACCAACCACGTTTACAGTGTGGAACTGGGAGGTTTTTACCGTGTTACCTACACAGCCACATTACAGCGTGGACTGTGTGTTTTTTTGTCGTGACACCTACACGTCTGGCGGGTTTTCTACGGCTGGATGCCCCTCCCAACACCAACCACGTTTACAGTGTGGAACTGGGAGGTTTTTACCGTGTTACCTACACAACCACATTACAGCGTGGACTGTGTGTTTTTTTGTCGTGACACCTACACGTCTGGCGGGTTTTCTACGGCTGGATGCCCCTCCTAACACCAACCACGTTTACAGTGTGGAACTGGGAGGTTTTTACCGTGTTACCTACACAGCCACATTACAGCATAGACTGTGTGTTTTTTTTGTCGTGACACCTACACGTCTGGCGGGTTTTCTACGGCTGGATGCCCCTCCTAACACCAACCACGTTTACAGTGTGGAACTGGGAGGTTTTTACCGTGTTACCTACACAGCCACATTACAGCGTGGACTGTGTGTTTTTTTGTCGTGACACCTACACGTCTGGCGGGTTTTCTACGGCTGGATGCCCCTCCAAACACCAACCACGTTTACAGTGTGGAACTGGGAGGTTTTTACCGTGTTACCTACACAGCCACATTACAGCGTGTACTGTGTGTTTTTTTGTCGTGACACCTACACGTCTGGCGGGTTTTCTACCGCTGGATGCCCCTCCTAACACCAACCACGTTTACAGTGTGGAAGTGGGAGGTTTTT
>OZ024766.1:11191656-11194156 GCA_964016885.1 Eledone cirrhosa | reverse complement strand
TAACAACAACAACAACAAGGGTTAATAGTAACAACAACAAAAGAGTAACAACAACAACAACAAGTGTTAATAGTAACAACAACAACAGAGTAACAACAACAACAACAGGGTTAATAGTAACAACAACAGAGTAACAACAACAACAACAAGTGTTAATAGTAACAACAACAACAGAGTAACAACAACAACAACAAGTGTTAATAGTAACAACAATAACAACAAGTGTTAATAGTAACAACAACAAAAGAGTAACAACAACAACAACAGGGTTAATAGTAACAACAACAAAAGAGTAACAACAACAACAACAGTGTTAATAGTAACAACAACAAAAGAGTAACAACAACAACAACAAGTGTTAATAGTAACAACAACAAAAGAGTAACAACAACAACAACAGTGTTAATAGTAACAACAACAACAGAGTAACAACAACAACAACAAGTGTTAATAGTAACAACAACAAAAGAGTAACAACAACAACAACAGTGTTAATAGTAACAACAACAACAACAGAGTAACAACAATAACAACAAGTGTTAATAGTAACAACAACAAAAGAGTAACAACAACAACAACAAGGGTTAATAGTAACAACAACAACAGAGTAACAACAACAACAACAGGGTTAATAGTAACAACAACAACAACAAGGGTTAATAGTAACAACAACAACAGAGTAACAACAACAACAACAAGGGTTAATAGTAACAACAACAACAGAGTAACAACAACAACAACAGGGTTAATAGTAACAACAACAACAACAAGGGTTAATAGTAACAACAACAACAGAGTAACAACAACAACAACAAGTGTTAATAGTAACAACAACAACAGAGTAACAACAACAACAACAAGTGTTAATAGTAACAACAACAACAACAACAGTAACAACAACAACAACAAGTGTTAGTAGTAACAACAACAGTAGTAACAACAACAACAACAAGTGTTAATAGTAACAACAACAACAGAGTAACAACAACAACAACAGTGTTAATAGTAACAACAACAACAACAACAGTAACAACAACAACAACAAGTGTTAGTAGTAACAACAACAGTAGTAACAACAACAACAACAAGTGTTAATAGTAACAACAACAACAACAAGTGTTAATAGTAACAACAACAAAAGAGTAACAACAACAACAACAGGGTTAATAGTAACAACAACAAAAGTAACAACAACAACAGTAGTAACAACAACAACAGTAGTAACAACAACAGTGTTAATAGTAACAACAACAGTAGTAACAACAACAGTGTTAATAGTAACAACAACAGTAGTAACAACAACAGTGTTAATAGTAACAACAACAGTAGTAACAACAACAGTGTTAATAGTAACAACAACAGTAGTAACAACAACAGTGTTAATAGTAACAACAACAGTAGTAACAACAACAGTGTTAATAGTAACAACAACAGTAGTAACAACAACAGTGTTAATAGTAACAACAACAGTAGTAACAACAACAGTGTTAATAGTAACAACAACAGTAGTAACAACAACAGTGTTAATAGTAACAACAACAGTAGTAACAACAACAGTGTTAATAGTAACAACAACAGTAGTAACAACAACAGTGTTAATAGTAACAACAACAGTAGTAACAACAACAGTGTTAATAGTAACAACAACAGTAGTAACAACAACAGTGTTAATAGTAACAACAACAGTAGTAACAACAACAGTGTTAATAGTAACAACAACAGTAGTAACAACAACAGTGTTAATAGTAACAACAACAGTAGTAACAACAACAGTGTTAATAGTAACAACAACAGTAGTAACAACAACAGTGTTAATAGTAACAACAACAGTAGTAACAACAACAGTGTTAATAGTAACAACAACAGTAGTAACAACAACAGTGTTAATAGTAACAACAACAGTAGTAACAACAACAGTGTTAATAGTAACAACAACAGTAGTAACAACAACAGTGTTAATAGTAACAACAACAGTAGTAACAACAACAGTGTTAATAGTAACAACAACAGTAGTAACAACAACAGTGTTAATAGTAACAACAACAGTAGTAACAACAACAGTGTTAATAGTAACAACAACAGTAGTAACAACAACAGTGTTAATAGTAACAACAACAGTAGTAACAACAACAAGTGTTAATAGTAACAACAGTAGTAACAACAACAACAACAATAGTAACAACAACAACAACAGTAATAACAACAACAATAACAACAGAAACACCACCACCACCAACACCACCACAACAACAACACCACCACCACCACAGTAACAACAACAGCAGACCACCACCACCACCAACACCACCACAACAACAGCACCACCACCACAACACCACAACACCACCACCACCACCACAACAACACCACCACCACCACCACCACCACCACCACAACAACACCACCACCACCACCACAACCACCACCACCACCACAACAACAACACCCCACCACCACAACAACACCACCACCACCACCACACCACCACCACCACCACCAC
>OZ024766.1:11171656-11186656 GCA_964016885.1 Eledone cirrhosa | reverse complement strand
GGGCAGAAAAGAAGGGGACAATAGACTGCCTGATACCACCCACAGTACCATCAACACTATAGTAACAGTTATATCCTGGGGATAGATAGAGAGGTAGATAGATAGATACAATTCTTTATTAGCCACAAGGGCAGAAAAGAAGGGGACAACAGACTGCCTGACACCACCCACAGTACCGTCAACACTATAGTAACAGTTATATCCTGGGGGATAGAGGGAGAGGTAGATAAGTGGATAAGTAGAGAGGTAGATAGATAGATACAATTCTTTATTAGCCACAAGGGCAGAAAAGAAGGGGACAATAGACTGCCTGTCACCACCCACAGTACCATCAACACTATAGTAACAGTTATATCCTGGGGGATAGATAGAGAGGTAGATAGATAGATAAATTTCTTTATTAGCCACAAGGGCAGAAAAGAAGGGGACAACAGACTGCCTGACACCACCCACAGTACCATCAACACTATAGTAACAGTTATATCCTGGGGGATAGATAGAGAGGTAGATAAGTGGATAGGTAGAGAGGTAGATAGATAGATAAAATTCTTTATTAGCCACAAGGGCAGAAAAGAAGGGGACAATAGACTGCCTGACACCACCCACAGTACCATCAACACTATAGTAACAGTTATATCCTGGGGGATAGATAGGTAGATAAGTGGATAGGTAGAGAGGTAGATAGATAGATACAATTCTTTATTAGCCACAAGGGCAGAAAAGAAGGGGACAAATACAAATGGGGAGTTTACATACAGGTATATGAAAATAAAACTATTAATAAAACAACAAATAACAATTGAAATCCCCAATAGGGGGGAGGCGTTACACAGGGGTTGTACACACCCCGAAAAAATGTACAACCCTCATCTCCAGGAGCACCAACAGTGAGTACTCCCTTCCTCTCTTCCTCTTTTTCCTCAACCTACAGGCTTATATAGATAGATAGAATGGTAGATAAATAGACGGACAGAGGCAGATAAATGGATAGATAGACAGATAGACTGATAGATAGATAGATAGATAGATATATTTCTTTATTAGCCACAGGGGCACAAAAGAAGGGGACAAATACAAAGGGGGAAGTTTACATACAATAAAAACGTGTAAAATGTTATCACAGATGGAATTTAAAAGTTAGTCGATTTTCCCCAATAGGGGGAGACAGTTTATATAGGTAACACAGACCCCCGAAAAAAATGTGCAACCCTCATCTCCAGGAGTACGAAGAGCTTGTACTCCTTTATAGATAGATATATTTCTTTATTAGCCACAGGGGCACAAAAGAAGGGGACAAATACAAAGGGGGAAGTTTACATACAATAAAAACGTGTAAAATGTTATCACAGATGGAATTTAAAAGTTAGTCGATTTTCCCCAATAGAGGGAGACAGTTTATATGGGTAACACAGACCCCCGAAAAAAATGTGCAACCCTCATCTCCAGGAGTACGAAGAGCTTGTACTCCTTTCCTCTCCTCCTCCTTTTCCTCAACCTACAGGCTGATATAGAGAGAAGGCCCATTCACTCGGGCCATTCTCGCCACTTTCACCCACCTTTCATAAAACTTGCTGGGGTACAGCACCTCTCTCTCCATCCTGATTCTTCTTCCAAAGTGGTATTTGAAAAAAAGAATCAGTTGTTGGCCGGAGAGAAAGGTGTCTGACCTCAGCCCTTTCAACCTTGTCCACCATACAACCTCTTTCGCCATAGCTATCACACAAAGGAAAACCGCCTCTCCTTCGTTTTTGAAGGAGGGTGGCGGTTTGATCATGACAATGGACTCGGTGGTCAACTGGATTGGTCCCACCCGCGACAATAGTCGTTCCACATAGCCCCACAGGTCAGTGACGCCCGGGCAGTGTATGAATGCGTGCGCGACGGTTTCTTCGTCTCGCACGCACCTCGGACAGATCTTTTTTGCAGGGTCCCTGCCCGGGCGCCCATGTCTGTAGAGCTTGTCTCGAACTGGTAGAGCTCCTCGGTAGCACTGCCAGGCCAGGGACTTTTGGAAGTTGTCCATCGGTCCCGGGCGGAAGGTCCTACCGAACAGACTGGCCAGTTCATCTTCCTCCACGCCTAGAGTTTCACCGAGCGCGTCGTCGCACTTGCTGCGGACCAACCCTCTATAGAATGACGAAGTGGAGTCTCCACTGATCGCCGGGTCCGCCTGCCAGAGGGCTGTGAGCGCCTGAGCACATTCGATGTGCCAGTCGCCCATTTTCCTCGGTCTCTGCTTGACCCAGGACTGCAGCTCGGTCAGCGAGACGAGTCGTGGGAAGGCTCGCCTCACGAACGGGGCCCACACCGGTTGTCCGGTGAGGAATACGTAGAGATGCCGCAGCCTGAGCGCGTGTTTGCGCATCGTCAACCACGGCATCCCCAGCCCTCCGTTAGAAGGGTGTTGGCAGCAGATGGATCTTCTTACCAAAGGAGCCCGCCTCTTCCAAAGGAATCGGAAGAGGGCGCGCTCCATTTTGGCGAGCGTTTTGGCTGGACAAGGCACGACGGTCAAGCGGTAGTAGATGGCGGACGCTATAAAAGTGTTCGCCACCTCCGCTCGACCTTTCAAGGATAGTTTGCACTCGGAGATAGATAGATAGATAGATAGATAGATAGATAGATTTATTTGCCACAAGGGCGCACAAGAAAAGGGGACAATACAAGGACACATGCCGGGGATTTTACATACAGTCGTGTAAAAATATAAAACAAACAATTACAACAATCGAAATCCCCAATAGGGGGGAGGCGCCACAAATGGGTTGTTTAATACCCCATAGATAGAACAACCCTCAACTCCAGGAGCATGTTGTGCAAGTGCTCCTTTCTTTCTTTTGCTCTCTTCTTCAACCTACAGGTTTATATACAGAGGAGGCCCAATCACTCAGGCCATTTTTGCCACATTCACCCACGTTTCTGGAGTGCAGTGCCTCTCTCTCCACTCTGATTCTCCTTCTAAAGTGATACCTAAAGAAGGGAATGAGTTGTCTGGAGAGAAAGGCATCTGATAGAACAACTCTCAACTTCAGGAGCATGTTGTGCTCGTGCTCCTTTCTTACTTTTGCTCTCTTCCTCAACCTACAGGCTTATAAACAGAGAAGGCCCAATCACTCGGGCCATTTTTGCCACATTCACCCACCTTTCAGTAAATTTACTGGGGTGCAGTGCCTCTATCTTCACTCTGATTCTCCTTCTAAAGTGGTACCTAAAGAAGGGAATGAGTTGTTGTCCGGAGAGAAAGGCATCTGGCCTCAGTCCTCTCAATCTTGTCCACCATATAACACTTTTCAGTAAATTTACTGGGGTGCAGTGCCTCTCTCTCCACTCTGATTCTCCTTCTAAAGTGGTACCTAAAGAAGGGAATGAGTTGTTGTCCGGAGAGAAAGGCATCTGTCCTCAGTCCTCTCAACCTCGTCCACCATATAACCTCTTTCACCATAGCCACTGTACAGAGGAAAACCACATCTCTTTCGTTTTTAAATGAAGGTGGCGGTTTGATCCTTACTATATCTTAGTCAGACAGACAGGAAAATACTTACCACAATGCAGGGCATAATTTTCAAGTCAAGCAGCACAATTATGCAGGTGATAATACCGGACACAAACGTTACTACGGATACCACAATGAAGAACTCAAAGGTATGAACATAATTAAAATCCTTGGCATTGAAATCATAATATGTGATGTTGTTACTTGTCCAACTGCTAACGAGCGCAAATGGTAATAATGAACACACCTGAAACAGATAGACATGGAGAAATTGGAGAACCTTTGTTAAGTTATGTTCTAAGAACCATTTTAAGGTGTTAATATTTATCTAAAAACCTCTCAGAACCTTTGTTAAGTTAGGTTCCAAACATCTAATTAGTATATATTAGAAATAAAGTGTTTTTATTTATCTAAAAGAACATTCCATCATAATTTTATACAAAAACCTTTGTTAAGTTATGGTCCAAGAACCATTTTAAGGTGTTAATATATATCTAAAAAAACTCTCAGAACCTTTGTTAAGTTAGGTTCCAAACATCTAATTAATATATATTAAAAATAAAGTGTTTTTATTTATCTAAAAGAACATTCCATCATAATTTTATACAAAAACCTTTGTTAAGTTATGGTCCAAGAACCATTTTAAGGTGTTAATATATATCTAAAAAACTCTCAGAACCTTTGTTAAGTTAGGTTCCAAACATCTAATTAATATATATTAGAAATAAAGTGTTTTTATTTATCTAAAAGAACATTCCATCATAATTTTATACAAAAACCTTTGTTAAGTTATGGTCCAAGAACCATTTTAAGGTGTTAATATTTATCTAAAAACCTCCCAGAACCTTTGTTAAGTTAGGTTCCAAGTTAGGTTTTTATTTATCTAAAGAACATTCTATCATAATTTTATACAAAAACCTTTGTTAAGTTATGGTCCAATGATGGTTGGAAGGTCACTGATGAAGGACTAACTTTATTCATATATATTCATATATATATATATATATATATATAACCAAATGAAGAGAGAGATATATATATACAGAAAGAGAGAGAACCAAATATCTTTCTCTCTCTATATATATACATATATCTCTTTATTTGGTTAGTATGGCTCTAGATAAAGTCTGTTGGGCTTGCTTATGGACCAACACAACATTCTAAACATATTTGATATGTTTTGATTCATTATATCTGAGTTCAAATCCCGCCGAGGTTGACTTTGCCTTTCATCCTTACGGGGTCGATAAAATAAAGTACCAGTAATGTACTGGTTAATTGCTGGCCTTGTGCCTAACGTAGAAACAATTATATATATATGAGATTGATGGTGGTGGATTGGCAGTATCGGTAGAGGGTCGGATGCCATGCTTTCCAGCATAGTTACGTCCCTTTACGATCTGAGTTCAAATCCCGCCGAGGTTAACTTTGCCTTCTATCCTTACGGGGTCGATAAAATAAAGTACCAGTAATGCACTGGGTAATTGCTGGCCTTGTGCCCAAAGTAGAAACAATTATATATATATATGTATATATATATATATATATATATATATATATATATATATATGTATATATATATATACACACATAGGTAATCAAAGTGTGTATATATTTTTGGGGACATCCTGTATATATATATATATATGTGTGTGTGTGTGTGTTAAGTATTTCCGTAGGAAAGGTGAAGGAAAGAAGAGTGCTCTATGTATTGTACAGAGCTATTTAATTATTTATACATACACACATATATATATATATATATATATATATATATGCATGCCAATTCTAACACATATATGTCCTAGAAACGATCGTAAAATAATGAACTTTTTTTGTTTAATATAAGGAACTGTTTCTTTGTTTTATTCATTATTTTTTAAATATTTTATATATATATATATGTATAGCGAGAGAGTGATAATAAATCTCTAATTTATATAGGAAAAACTAATAAAATCAATCACTGACATCGTTGACAACAGAGACAGATAGACATTAACGGACAGACGGATGAAGTTAGAATTTATACTAAATGACCTGGAATCGAACTTACGACCTTCCCATAGAAAAAAAAGTAGACAAGACACACATAAACACATTAAATAAATATATACAGAAAATAAACCCCCAAATTTACATATTTATATAGGAAAATGACTAAATAACCCCCCCCCCCCCAAATAACCAATTTCGTTGACAACGGCGAAGTATGGTGATCGAAGACCACCTTCACTATAATAAATCGAATTTGCGACCCCCCAGAACGGAGCACAGGCCACAATACTCACACAGACACCTTAAATATAGATATATATTCATATATATATAGACATATATACGATAAATCATAATTTAGACATGTTTTTATATTGGGTAAATAACCCTTAGCCATCCATCAACATTGTTGACAACGACGGAGAATGGAGTTGAAGACCACCTTCTCCACATAACATCGAACTTACGACCTGCCAAACGGATCACAGGCCATGATATATATACAGGCACCTTAGATATAGATATATATTCATATATATAGACATATATACAATAAATCCTGATTTAGACTTCTTTTTGTATAGGGAAAACAACCCTTAGCTGGTCATCAACATCGTTGACAACACCGGAGAATGGGGAGAGAAGACCACCTTCACTATATTAAATCGAATTTACGACCTCCCAAACGGAGCACAGACCATAATATACACACAGACATCTTAAATATAGATAAATATTCATATATATACAATAAACCGTGATTTAGACATGTTTATAGAGAGGAAAAATAACCGTTAGCTAGCTATGAACATCGTTGACAACGACGAAGAATGGAGGTCGGACACGGAATCGAATTTACAACCTCCAGAATGGAGCATAGACCACAATACGCATGTAGATATCTTAAATATAGATATATATTCATATATATACAATAAATTCTGATTTAGACATGTTTTTATATAGGAAAAATTAACCCATAGCCAGCCATCAACATCGTTGACAACGACAACAGACATACCACCCTCCTCGCTAGAATCGAACTTACGACCAATCGCGCTAACCACGGAGCACAATATATATGTATATAGATTCTAGGATAAATTGTCTACATATATACCATGTTTATATACACTCACCAAGATGAAAAGACGGAGAATATTCGGTGCCAACGAAAGCTTTTCTAAATGCAGACCCGCCATCTTAGCAAGTCTCGTCTGCTTTCTTCCAATTAAAGTTTCTACGAAACTACGGCTTCTGCTGAATCTTTCTCTATTATTTATTATCCTTAATATATCATAATAATTATTACTATAATAATTAAAATTGTCATTATTATTAATTATTTTGTTAATTATTAATATTGTTGTTAATTATCGTTTATATTATTACCAGTATATATATATATATATATATATATATATATATATATATATATATATAGATATATATATATACGCACACACATACATATATATATACACATACACACACTCTCTTTCTCTCTCTCTATATATATATAGAGAGAGAGAGAGAAAGAAAGATATATATATATGTATATTATATACATATATATGAATATTATATATTTATAATATATATATATATATATACACAAGGTGTCCCCCAAAAATGTATACACATGTCAACTGCATTCTCATAAATATGTGTATACATATATATATATACACATACACACACACATATACACACGTATCCGTACGTCTGTCTGTGTGTCCAACAAGTTGTTTTCACAAAGCCAGGCTGCCATAACAACCAACCAAATAAATAACAACAGCAGCCTGTTAAACATTCGCCATCAAAAGTTTCTATAAGCCCGCCATTCATTATAAACATACATCAATATATCTTCTACTTATAATGAAAATGTTTGGGTGAAAAATTACGCGCGACCCCTAAATAATTCACCGAAATTTTTCACTGGGGATTGAAATTTATGATACCCTGAAGAAATGTTGTTGAAATATTATAAAAATATTTTGGCACCTCAGGTAAGAAAATATGAAAATATTCTTCTCCATCACCAAACAAAAAAGAGAAACTATATTAACAGCCGACATGAAGAAGCTATTATATCTTATATATATATATATATATATATATATATATATATATATGTATATATATATATATATATATATATGTATATATATATATATTAGATATATATATTATATTATATTATATTATATTATATATACACATATATCTATATATAAAAGTTTTATAAGTTTTTTAAAATTGTGTGTATATACATACACACATATATATGTCATGTATTTATATATATATATATATTATATTATATTATATTATATATACACATCTATCTATATGAAAAAGTTTTATAAGTTTTTTAAAATTGTGTGTATATATATATATATACACACATATATATGTCATGTATTTATATATATATTATGTATATTATGTATATTATATATTTATTTATATATATATAATATGTATATTTATATATATATTATATATGAGTACGTGTATACATATGTGTGTGTGTATATATATATATATATATATATATATATGTGTGTGTATATACATATATGTATATGTGAGTGTGTGTATACATGTATATATATATATATATATATATATATATATATATATATATATATATAAAAGTTTTATTTATAAGTTATTTAACTTATATAATACTTGTTTTATATTTATCATCATATTTTATACATACATCCATACTATAATACTACCACCACTACCAAACATGACCACCACTACCAACCATGACCCCCACTACCAAACATGACCACCACTACCAACCATGACCACCACTACCAAACATGACCATCACTACCAAACATGACCACCCCTACCAACCATTAACCTACTAACCATACCATTTGCAGGACGGTGCTGCTAAAATCTGTGCAGTTTGTTGGTCCTTAAACAACGTGAAAAGTGCCGTCTGCACCTCAGACCGGGTGGTTCTACTGTACGACGAAGCAGGTGAAAAAAGGGACAAGTTTTCCCTAAAACCAGCAGATGCAAAGGTTTGTGTTACCCTTTATTGTCTCCTATTCACCCCTCCTAGGACTGGTTTCTTGGTGTTTAGTGTCCTAGGCAAGATCTACAAAGTTGACGACCCTTCTTCAAGGGTATTTAACAACTTGGACTAGCTCTACGATGTGTACCTGGGTATTTATTGCCTAGGTTAGCTCTACAATGTGTACGTGGGTATTTAGCACCCTAGGTTAGCTCTATGATGTGTCCCTGGGTATTTAGTACCCTAGACTAGGTCCTACAATGTGTACCTGGGTATTTAGCACCCTAGGCTAGCTCTACGATGTGTACCTGGGTATTTAGTACCCTAGATTAGCTCTATGATGTGTACGTGGGTATTTAACACCCTAGGTTAGCTCTACGATGTGTACCTGGGTATTTAGTACCCTAGATTAGCTCTATGATGTGTACCTGGGTATTTAACACCCTAGGTTAGCTCTATGATGTGTACCTGGGTATTTAGTACCCTAGATTAGCTTTACAATGTGTACCTGGGTATTTAGCACCCTAGACTAGGTCCTACAATGTGTACCTGGGTATTTAGTACCCTAGATTAGCTCTATGATGTGTACCTGGGTATTTAGCATCCTAGGCTAGCTCTACGATGTGTACCTGGGTATTTAGTACCCTAGGTTAGCTCTATGATGTGTACCTGGGTATTTAGCACCCTAGACTAGCTCTACAATGTGTACCTGGGTATTTAGCACCCTAGGTTAGCTCTATGATGTGTACCTGGGTATTTAATACCCTAGACTAGCTCTACAATGTGTCCCTGGGTATTTAGCACCCTAGACTAGCTCTACAATGTGTACCTGGGTATTTAGCACCCTAGGCTAGCTCTACGATGTGTACCTGGGTATTTAGTACCCTAGGTTAGCTCTATGATGTGTACCTGGGTATTTAGCACCCTAGACTAGCTCTACAATGTGTACCTGGGTATTTAACACCCTAGATTAGCTCTATGATGTGTACCTGGGTATTTAACACCCTAGGTTAGCTCTATGATGTGTACCTGGGTATTTAGTACCCTAGATTAGCTTTACAATGTGTACCTGGGTATTTAATACCCTAGACTAGCTCTACAATGTGTACCTGGGTATTTAATACCCTAGACTAGCTCTACAATCTGTACCTGGGTATTTAATACCCTAGACTAGCTCTACAATCTGTACCTGGGTATTTAATACCCTAGACTAGCTCTACAATGTGTACCTGGGTATTTAGCACCCTAGACTAGCTCTACAATGTGTACCTGGGTATGTAGCACCCTAGACTAGCTCTACAATGTGTACCTGGGTATTTAGCACCCTAGGTTAGCTCTATGATGTGTACCTGGGTATTTAGCACCCTAGGTTAGCTCTACGATGTGTACCTGGGTATTTAGCACCCTAGGTTAGCTCTATGATGTGTACCTGGGTATTTAGCACCCTAGGTGAGCCCTATATTGTGTAGCTGGGTATTCAATGCTCTAGACTTGCTCTACAATATGTACCTGGGTATTTAACACTCTAGACTAGCCCTACAATGTGTGTCGGGGTATTTAGCATCCTAGGCTAACCCTACAATGTGTGCCTGGGTACTTAGTACCCTATGTAAGCTCCACTCAAGCTGCCCTCACTCGCACTCAAGCTACCCTTGCTCACACTCAACCTCTCCTATTTACAGTATGGAAAGACCAGCTATACAGTGAAGGGATTGTGTTTCTCTCCCGACTCAAGCAAGATTGCCATCGGTCAGACGGACAACATTATCTATGTCTACAAGATTGGTTCACAGTGGTAAGCTTCTCTTTTGTGGCACTAGCTACTCATCCTGGTGTTTGTGGTGTTGTTGTTTTTGTTTTTGTTGATGTTGTTGGTGTTATTAATGTTGTTGTTGTTATTGTTGGTGATGTGTATATATATATACACATCTTTTTTCTAAGCGCTCATATATTCACCTAGCTTATGCTAACAGAATAACTATGTAGCTTGTTCCCTTCCTATCTACGGTTAGCTTTCCTCTTTGTTGTTTACTTGTCTCACTCGCTTTACGCGTTTTAATTGTCCTAATAACTTAATTTAGTTATTATTGCACCAACGTGAGGTATATGATTTTTAATGCAATGAAATATCTATGATCGTTGGCAAATCACTGATGAGGGACTCATTTTATTACATGTTATCCATGTGCAACCTGCAGTATTCTTCTCCCCATTTTTTCACATATATATATATTGTTTCGACCGCGGACGGCTAACATAACCCCATCGCCCCCCGCCCCTCACCGCCCCCAACCCCCAAACGCAATCCAAAACTTCAGAGTTGGTACCATAAATGTAGGCACCCTAAAGGGTCGCGCTAACGAGGTTGTAGAAATGCTTGAACGTAAGGAGGTCGATGTTTGTTGTATTCAAGAGACCAGGTGGAGGGGTGGGTCTGCTAGGTTCATTGAGGGTAAAAAACGTTGTTATAAGCTTTTCTGGGTGGGAAACGACGATGGGCTGGGTGGAGTAGGAATCATGGTAGCAGAAAAGTGGGCAGATAAGATAATAGACGTAAATAGAGTGAACGACAGAATAATTAAAATACGACTTGTCCTCAATAGAACTACGGTGACAGTAATATCTGCGTACGCACCCCAATCCGGACTGCCCGGCACTATAAAAGACAGATTCTATGAGACACTGATGCTAACTACCTCCCAAATATCCGACAGTGACTATATAATTATCGCAGGCGACCTAAATGGTCACGTTGGACAACATTGTGACGGCTACGACGAAATCCATGGAGGCTATGGGTTTGGTACTAGAAATGAGGAAGGCTCCAGAATCCTGGAATTCTGTGATGCAAATAACCTAACTATCTGTAACACTAACTTCAAAAAACGTGACAATCACCTGATCACCTATAGATCCGGGGAACACACAAGCCAGGTAGATTATATCCTTACCAGAAGACGTGACAGAGTGTCTGTTGTTAACACTAAATCCCTCCCCCATGAAGAATGCACCTCCCAACATAGACTGATAATTAGCGACCTCATAGTCAGGACGAGACGTACTCGACAACAGAAGAGGACTATCCTCAGGAGGAAAATATGGAAGTTAAAGGACCCCACAGCCAGGAATAAATTTCAAAGCATATTACTTGATGCTTTCGACAGTAAGGAAGAACATTTAGAGTCGGACAATATAGAGGGAGAGTGGGAATTTCTGAAAGCAAACCTGCTGTTGGCGACAGACGAGGTCTGTGGCTGGAGCAGGCCTGTAGGCAGGAGGAGAGTAACATGGTGGTGGAACAGTAAGGTGGAGGGGTCAATTAAGGCCAAAAAGCAGGCTTGGAAAGTATGGCGGGATGGGGGAAGTAGAGAGGACTATCAAGTGGCCAGGAGGGAAGCTAGGAGACAAGTGTACTTAGCAAGAAGGGAAGCTGAGGAAAGAAAGTTCAAGCATGTTCTACAACGCGATGACCAAAAACGTGAGGTGTTCAGGATTGCTAGGCAATGCGTCAAGGAAAACCGTGATATTGTCGGGGAGAAGTGTGTACTAAACGACGATGGCACACTTGCCATCACCGACGCTGATAAGAAGGTAGCTTGGAAGTGTCACTATGAAAGGCTTCTAAATGAGGAGAATAATTGGGAGAAAGGCAGTCTCCCCCATATCGACCCAATAGAGGGACCAGCAGTGTTAGTCGAGGGGAGTATAATAAGTAAGGCAATCAAGGATATGAAGACTGGTAAGGCGGCTGGGCCTTCGGAAATAGTTGCTGAGATGCTGAAGGCATCTGGCACGGTGGGACACACCATGGTCACCCGCATAGTTAACCAAGTCGTACAAAACGGGGTTGTTCCGAAGGACTGGCATAGCAGCATCATCGTTAACTGTTATAAGGGTAAAGGAGACGCCCTAGATAGGAGTAACTATAGAGGCATTAAATTAATCGACCAGGTCATGAAGGTCACGGAAAGAGTAATAGCGCAACTAATCAGAGAGAGAATTGACCTAGATGAAATGCAGTTCGGGTTTGTGTCAGGCAAAAGTACCACAGACGCTCTTTTCATAGTACGACAACTACAAGAGAAGTACCTAGCTAAAGGTAAACCCCTCTACTTAGCTTTTGTCGACTTGGAGAAAGCCTTCGACAGAGTCCCCCGCTCCATTATCTGGTGGGCTCTTAGAAAACTAGGCGTTGACGAATGGCTTGTGAGGGCTATACAAGCCATGTATAAAGAAACAGTCAGCAAGGTTAGAATTAACAACGAATATAGTGAAGAGTTTAGCGTAAAAGTCGGCGTCCATCAGGGCTCTGTTCTCAGTCCACTACTATTTATTATTGCCCTTCAGGCCATAACAGAGGAGTTCAAGACAGGCTGCCCATGGGAACTCCTATACGCAGACGACCTGACACTCATAGCGGAATCAATGGCCGAGCTAGAGAAGAAATTCCAAACATGGAAGCACGGCCTAGAGTCAAAAGGACTTAAAATTAACCTGGCTAAGACCAAAGTACTAGTTTGTAGGAAAGAAAACAAGGCGGCGGTCCCTTCTGGGAAATGGTCGTGCTCGGTGTGTAGGAAAGGCGTAGGTAGAAACTCCATTTTATGTCCTAAATGCAAAGTATGGGTGCATAAAAGATGTAGTGGGATCACAGGTAGGCTAACTAAGAACATAGATTTTACATGTGGCCGGTGCTCTGGTGCAATAAGTAGCAGCAAGTGCCCACAAACTACTAGCTCTTTCAATTGCGCAGAGGGTTCTATAGAAATAGTGGACAGCTTCCGTTACCTGGGCGATAAAATCAGCAGTGGGGGAGGGTGCTCTGAAAGTACTGTAGCTAGAGTCAGAACTGGTTGGAAAAAGTTCAGAGAGCTTATACCACTATTAGCTGCTAAAGGGTTCTCACTAAAAATGAAAGGCAGGTTGTACGATGCCTGCATACGAACAGCAATGCTGCATGGCAGTGAGACCTGGGCATTGTGTGCAGAGGATATACGCAGACTAGAGAGGAACGAAGCTTGCATGCTCCGCTGGATGTGTAACAGTAATATACGTGAACGGCAAAGCATAAACGAACTAAGGAATAAATTAGAGATAAGAGGGATCAGATGTTGTTTACTCGAGAGAAGGCTACGTTGGTATGGACACGTGATGCGCATGAAAGTCGATAGCTGTATAACAAAGTGCAGGGCAATAAAGATAGTTGGTAGTCACGGAATAGGCAGACCTAGAAAAACCTGGGACGAGCTGATAAACTCCGACATCACACACTTACACCTCTCCAAGACAATGTCACTGGACCGAGACCTTTGGCGGTACTCAGTAACAGAGAAGACCCGCCTTACCTAAATATATAGTAAAACCTACTCCAGCCAGTAGGCATCTCTAACAAATACACCCCGTCCCACCACCCCCACCCGATCCACACCACCCCGTTCTATGTAAAGTTATGTTGGTGCCGCGCCATCGAGGCCGAAACAAATGAGATCGTGTAGGTGTCACGACAAAAAAACACACAGTCCACGCTGTAATGTGGCCGTGTAGGCAACACGGTAAAAACCTCCCAGACCCACACTGTAAATGTGGTTGGTGTTAGGAAGGGCATCCAACTGTAGAAAACCTGCCAGACAGTCCTATGCGAGCAAGACAATCACTCTTGCCTCAAGTGGGACTACCCCCGTCCAAACCCATGCAAGCGTGGAACACGGACGTTAAACGCTGATGATGATGATGATGATGATGATATATATATATATTGTGAGTTCAATTCTCAGACCGGGTGATGTGTTGTTTCCTTGAGCAAGACACTTTATTTCACATTGCTCCAGTTTACTCAGCTGTAGAAATGAGATGATAGGGACTGGGGTCCCTATCATTCCACTGCAAAGTGGTCATGGAGGTGCCACGGCAAAAAAACACCCAGCACTCACTGTAAATGAGGTTGGTGTTAGGAAGGGCATCCAGCTGTAGAAATGAGATGATAGGGACTGGGGTCCCTATTATTCCACTGTAAAGTGGTCGTGGAGGTGCCACGGCAAAAAAGCACCCAGCACTCACTGTAATGAGGTTGGTGTTAGGAAGGGCATCCAGCTGTAGAAATGAGATGATAGGGACTGGGGTCCCTATTATTCCACTGTAAAGTGGTCGTGGAGGTGCCACGGCAAAAAAGCACCCAGCACTCACTGTAAATGAGGTTGGTGTTAGGAAGGGCATCCAGCTGTAGAAATCAAGCCAGAATCAGTTCCCGTCCCACCCTTGCAAGCAGGGAAAAATGGACGTAAAATGAAATGAATATACAATATATTAATAAATGGAAACTATATTTATAAAACCATATTTATTTTATTATACATATTTCAAGTGCAACCAAGGCAAATTATGGTGCGCTTTCATCAGATAAAATACAGATTTGTTTTATAAATAAATATTGACATACCCGGAAAAAAAGCTTGTTGAATCCCAACAA
>OZ024766.1:11151656-11169156 GCA_964016885.1 Eledone cirrhosa | reverse complement strand
GGTCGCAGGTCATCATGAGTCACATGTTATGACCAGGTCACATGGCACAAGCCCCACACCCCCTCAATTGCTGGCCTTGTGCCTAAATTAGAAACCATTATTACTATTTTTATTAATGGTGGATTGGCAGAATCAGCAGACACCATGCTTTGCAGCATAGAGTTATGTCCCTTTACGTTCTGAGTTCAAATCATGCCGAGGTTAACTTTGCCTTTCATCCTTATGGGGTTTGATAAAATAAAGTACCAGTAATACACTGGGGTAATTGCTGGCCTTGTGCCAAACGTAGAAACAATTATTACAGGGTTGATAAAATAAAGTACCAGTAATATACTGGGGTAATTGCTGGCCTTGTGCCAAAAGTAGAAACAATTATTACAGGGTTGATAAAATAAAGTACCAGTAATACACTGGGATAATTGCTGGCCTTGTGCCAAAAGTAGAAACAATTATTACAGGGTTGATAAAATAAAGTACCAGTAATACACTGGGGTAATTGCTGGCCTAGTGCCAAAAGTAGAAACAATTATTACAGGGTTGATAAAATAAAGTACCAGTAATACACTGGGGTAATTGCTGGCCTTGTGCCAAAAGTAGAAACAATTGTTATTAAGACAGACACTTTCCTCTTCGGCGAATCCCTAATTAACTTTTTCCTGATTAACTTGAAGAGTAAAATCAGGGTGGAGAGGCAAGTGCTGCCCTCTAGCAAGTTTGTTGAAAGGTGGGTGAATGTAGCGAGAATGGTCCGAGTGAACGGGACTGCTCTGAATATACGCCTGTAGTTTGAGGAATGGAAAAATTGAGAGAGGGGCGCTTGCCCTGGTGGTCAGGGTGGCCGTGGTCTTTTGTGTGGTTTTCGCCACGAGTAACCCTCGGAGGTTTCCCCCCGTACTGGGGAATTTTTCATTGTTTCAATTTTCATTTTTATTGTTTATATATATATGTTTCTATGTCTTTTTTTTTTCTTTTCTTATCATCATCATCATCATCATCATTATCATTTTATGTCCGCTTGTCCCTGCTTGCAAGGGTGGGATGGGAACTGATTCTGGCTTGATTTCTACAGCTGGATGCCCTTCCTAACACCAACCTCATTTACAGTGAGTGCTGGGTGCTTTTTTGCTGTGGCACCTCCACGACCACTTTACAGTGGAATGATAGGGACCCCAGTCCCTATCATCTCATTTCTACAGATGAGTAAACTGGAGCAATGTGAAATAAAGTGTCTTGCTCAAGGAAACAACACATCACCCGGTCTGAGAATTGAACTCACAACCTTTCGATTGCAAGGCCAATGCTCTAACCACTAAGCCATGTGCCGCCTTATATAAATAATAAAAATCTTTACACGCACAAAACCCACATTGTACAGTCCTGTGCCATCTGTAATGTTTTTCTTGATGTCAGCCCTTGTGGCCAATAAAGAAATCATTATTATTATTATTATTATAAACGGCGGTGAATTGGCAGTATCGGTAGAGGGTTGGACGCCATGCGTTCTAGCATAGTTACGTCCCTTTACAGTCTGAGTTCAAATCCCGCCGAGGTTGACTTTGCCTTTCATCCTTACGGGGTCGGTAAAATAAAGTACCAGTAATTGCTGGCCTTGTGCCTCGTGCACTGTTCAATTTACTGATGTTTGTGCATTGCCCTATGTACTGTACATGCACTTTTTTTTTTTTTTTTGATGAGTTGTGGTGCACCTGGGCACTGTACACAATATTTCATTATATTGTTATTATTATTATATCATGACTCATACACTGTTCATTTTCCTGACATTTGTACATTATTCTATGTACTATACATGCACCTTTGATGAGTTGTAGTGCACCTGAGCACTGTACACAATAATTTCATTATTATTATTAAAGTAGAAACAATTATTATTATTATTATTATCATCATCATCATCATTGTCTTACCATTTCTATTGTTTGCTATGAAAGTCCATCAGGAAAAGCGTTTGTGTCTGGCCATGCTGATTGCTCTGTGGTTCGTTACACATTTGAGGACGATGGATCTGGAGAAACGAGGGTATGTAGACATCTGTGTCCTTGAAATGTTTAAATGTTTAAATGTTTCTTTCATAGTATCTAGAGTATGGATGGGTTGGAAGAAGTTTAGGGAGCTGCTTCCTCTGTTGACAAAGAAGGGCTTCTCCCTGCGTATGAAAGGCCGGTTATATGATGCCTGTGTGAGGAGTGCGATGCTGCATGGCAGTGAGACAGGGGCAGCAACTGCAGAGGATATGCGACGGCTGGAGAGAAATGAAGCAAGCATGCTCCGATGGATGTGCAGTGTTAATGTGCGTGAACGATCAAGCATAGACGAGTTGAGAGAGAAACTGGGTCTGAGAGGGATAAGTTGTGGTGTGTGGGAGAGAAGACTGCGATGGTATGGACATGTGATGTGCATGGAGGATGACCGCTGGGGGAAGAAGTGCCAAGAAATGCCAGTAGAAGGAAGACACAGTAGAGGAAGACCACAAAAAACATGGGTGAAGGTGGTGAGAGCAGACCTCAGATCGCTGAAGGACTGTCCTAGAGGCCGAAGGTTATTTATTATTTTTTTTAATAATATTTGGTTGTCAAAATTAGGGTGCCTCCTCGAGGACGAAGCGTCTTCGGCGCCGGAAAATATGGTATATATATAAATGTGTGTGTGTGTGTGTGTGTATGTATATATATGTATATATATATATATATATATATATATATATATATATATATATATATATATATATATACATATATATATATAATAATAAATGTGAAGATCTCTCTCTCTATATATATATAAATATATATATATATATATATATATATATAGGAACCAGTAAGACCCCGACAGCTGAGCTCAAGCCGTTTCGACGGCTAATTCTGGACTGAGTCCAGAATTAGCCGTCGGAACGGCTTGAGCTCAGCTGTCGGGGTCTTACTGGTTCCTATTACCCACTCTACTACCTCAAGTATTGAGTACTTTGGTGCGTTATGGTCCACCTGGTTCCTTACCACATTTCCTTCGTTATATATATATATATATATCCCATTAAGGGTGAAAGCAGCGATTCTTTGCTTAAACTTTAATCTGTTATTTTAATAAATATTTGCTCTAGGTTTCTTATATATTTGATATATATTTATCCTTATCAAGCCCTCTTTGGGTTTTAATCTTCAAATTTATTATTATTACTATATGTGTATATATATACATATATGGTGGCTGCCAACTCGTTTTCGAGTACGGCCACTACTTTATATCCATGTAGGAGAACCCCTACCGATGCGCTGAACGAGTGTGACTTTTTAGTCCAGCCAGTGACTTGAAAACTCTGGTACAAACACTACACTTGTGACAATTATTGACACATAGTGCTGGGCCCATGGTACCATCTGACGACAAGTGCAGAGAGATCTCCAGATATAAAGCAATGCCTGTGCCGTGAAGCTTTTATAGTGAGCAAAGGCACTGCACAAAGCCAGTCCCACTCTCTTAACCAAGATGATATTTACCAAAAAGAAGAACAAGTCAACCTCATTGGATACCATCAGGGTTGCAGGTGTTATATCAGAGTTTTCCTTCCCCTAGAATTCTGCCTTAACAAAGGCTAAGGGGTCATCTCTCCCGGTGATTTTGGATGGCCTTTGACTCTTAAGAGCTCCTTTGCCCTTTGACAGGTTTTGTTTTTAGTCCTGCAGGATGTCCAAAGTCACCCTCCTCACCAAGAAACCTTGGTGGGGTTGCCAGTTTAGTCGCCAACGACCCGACCATGAGACAGGTTGTACTGGGATACATGTTACCAGTAGCACCAACTGGTGACCTGACATACATACATACATACATATACACCTATCTATCTATATATATATATATATACACACATATAAACTTGTTACAGGGTCTGCTCTGCCACCATTCCTCACCACCATACGCTATTGCCTACACTAGCCATGGAGTTATAATCGGAGGGTGCGATAAAAAGATTGTGGCGTACGACAAAGATGGCCGCTGTTCCCAACAGTTTGATTTCAGCCGAGATGACGAGGAAAATGAGTTTACTTCTGCCGTCTGTAGTCCTAGTGGCTTCTCTGTCATCTTTGGGAGTTTTAACAGGTAAATATCTTGTATGTTTGTTGTCTCTCTGTCTGTCTGTCTGTCTCTCTATCCGTCTGTTTGTCTCTCTCTCTCTGTCTCTGTCAGTTTGCCTCTACCTCTCTCTCACTCGCTCTCTCTCTCTCTCTCTCTGTCTGGCATACAACAAAGATGGCCGCTGTTCCCAACAGTTTGATTTGATGAGGAAAATGAGTTTACCTCTGCCGTCAGTAGTCCTATGTCTCTCTTTGTTTCTGTCTGCTTTCTCTCCTTTTAGCCTCTTGGATTGTGTTTACCATTATTCCTTTATTATATAATTATTATGCAATAAACACCTGATGATGTCACCAGGATCTTACTAAATCTGGCCACTGAAATATACATAGTGTTTGCTGAAATAAATCTTTGAAGGAATTTCACCAGTCCTGTCTCCTGTCATTTTACTCAATAATTATATATATATATATGTGCATGTATATATATATATATATATATATCAACACAGTGTGTATATGTGACCCCTGTTTGTTATTTCCAGACTGAAGATCCTTAACTGGAGCCCTCGTAAAGGTCAGTGGGAGGACCCTATCAACAAGACCATACCCAACCTTTACACAGTCACTGCCCTCAGCTGGAAGCCTGACGGTTCCCGCGTCCTTGTGGTAAGTAGTGCATTCTTTTGTCACCATGGTGTGACCTCCACTATGATAATCATAGTAACCACCACCATCATTATCATCATCATCTTCTTGGTTTCTCTCTTTTTTATTTTCCTTTTTCTCTGTCTCACACACAGTCACTCTCTGTCTCTCTAATTACTCTAATTATATATATGTATCTAGAATCAAAAGGCCTTAAAATTAACCTGTCTAAGACTAAAGTTCTAGTATGTAGGAAGGAAATAGGGCACTGGTCCCCTCTGGGAAATGGCCATGCTCAGTGTGTAAGAAAGGAGTAGGCAGAAACTCCATTTTATGTCCCAAATGCAAAGTATGGGTGCATTAAAGATGTAGTGGGATCTCAGGTAAGCTAACTAAGAATATAGATTTTATATGTGGCCGGTGCTCAGGTGCAATAAGTAGCAGCAAGTGCCCACAGAATACTAGCTCCTTCCATTGCCCAGATGGCTCTATAGAAATAATGGACACCTTCCGTTACCTGGGTGACAAAATCAGCAGTGGTGGAGGGTGCTCTGAAAGTACAGTAGCTAGAGTCAGAACACAATGGAAAAAGTTCAGAGAGCTTATACCACTATTGGACGCTAAGGGTTTCTCTCTAAAAATGAAAGGCAGACTGTATGATGCATGCATACGAACAGCGATGTTACATGGCAGTGAGACTTGGGCATTGTGTGCAGAGGATCTGCGCAGACTAGAGAGGAACGAAGCTTGCATGCTCCGTTGGATGTGTAATAGTAATATACGTGAACGGCAAAGCATAAATGAACTAAGTGAGAAATTAGAAATAAGAGGGATCAGATGTTGTTTACTCGAGAGAAGACTACGTTGGTATGGTCACGTGATGCGCATGAAAGACGACAGCTGTATAAAAAAGTGCAGGGCGACAAAATAGACGGTAGCTACAGAGTAGGCAGACCCAGAAAAACATGGGACGATTTGATAAATTCTGACCTCACACACTTACACCTCTCCAAGACAATGTCACTGGACTGAGATCTTTGGCGCTACGCAGTAATAGAGAAGACCCGCCTTGCCTAAGTGCAAAGCGAAATCTACAGTCAGTAGGCACCTCTTAACCAAAATACACCTCCATCCCACTATTCCCACCCCATCCACACCACCCCTTTCGATGTAAAGTTTGTTGGTACCACAACATCCAGTCCTAAATAAATGAGGTTGTGTAGGTGTCACCACAAAAAAACACACAGTCCACGCTGTAATGTGGCCGTGTAGGTAACACAGTAAAAACCTCCCAGTCCACACTGTAAACGTGGTTGGTGTTAGGAAGGGCATTCAGCCGTAGAAAACCCGCCAGACAGTCCTATACGAGCAAGACAACTTTAAGGCCTTTTGATTCTAGGCCATGCTTCCATGTTTGGAATTTCTTCTCTAGTTCAGCCATCGATTCAGCTATGAGAGTTAGATCATCTGCATATAGAAGTTCCTATGGGCAGCCGGTCTTGAACTCCCCTGTTATAGCCTGAAGGGCAATTTTAAGTCCTTTTGACTCTAGGCCGTGCTTCCATGTTTGGAATTTCTTCTCTAGCTCGGCCATTGATTCCGCTATGAGTGTCAGGTCATCTGCGTATAGGAGTTCCCATGGGCAGCCTGTCTTGAACTCCTCTGTTATAGCCTGAAGGGCAATAATAAATAGTAGGGGGCTGAGAACAGAGCCCTGATGGACGCCAACTTTTACGCTAAATTCTTCACTATATTCGTTGTTAATTCTAACCTTGCTGACTGTTTCTTTATACATGGCTTGTATATCTCTCACAAGCCATTCATCAACACTTAGTTTTCTAAGGGCCCACCAGATAATGGAGCGGGGGGACTCTGTCAAAGGCTTTCTCCAAGTCGACAAAAGCTAAGTATAGAGGTTTACTTTTAGATAGGTACTTCTCCTGTAGTTGTCGTACAAGGAAAAGAGCGTCTGTGGTACTTTTACCTGACACAAACCGCTGTAATGTACCCCTATATCTACTCCCCTCTAGGGTACCCTGTGTGGTGGTGTGGAGCTCTTCAACAGTACCCTGAAGAAAGTCAACTACAAGAAGAAGTTTGAAATTGTACATGTTGGTCTCAATCAGGTAAGTCCGTAAGATAGTAACAATTGTTTCTACTTTAGGCACAAGGCCAGCAATAACCCCAGTGTATTACTGGTACTTTATTTTATCAACCCTGTAATAAATGTTTCTACTTTAGGCACAAGGCCAGCAATTACCCCAGTGTATTACTGGTACTTTATTTTATCAACCCTGTAATAATTGTTTCTACTTTTGGCACAAGGCCAGCAATTACCCCAGTGTATTACTGGTACTTTATTTTATCAACCCTGTAATAATTGTTTCTACTTTTGGCACAAGGCCAGCAATTACCCCAGTGTATTACTGGTACTTTATTTTATCAACCCTGTAATAATTGTTTCTATTATTGGCACAAGGCCAGCAATTACCCCAGTGTATTACTGGTACTTTATTTTATCAACCCTGTAATAACTGTTTCTACTTTTGGCACAAGGCCAGCAATTACCCCAGTGTATTACTGGTACTTTATTTTATCGACCCTGTAATAATTGTTTCTACTTTAGGCACAAGGCCAGCAGTTACCCCAGTGTATTACTGGTACTTTATTTTATCGACCCCATAAGGATGACAGGCAAAGTTATCCTGGGTGGGATTTGAACTTAGTTCGTAAAGGCCCCTCAGTTGTTAGCCCTCAAAGAATTCCAGTTCCTTTGAGGACTATCAACACATCCAGGAGCTGGACATATCGATAAATTAACAGAGTAGAACCCATTATAACATCATATTTTCCCGTTTTTTCTGCCTAAATTCTTACTGCCTGATGAGGTCACAGCCAATATGATGAGGTCACTGAAATATATATAGCAGAGAATTGACCTTCAAAATATATATAATAAAACATATATTTTGATAATGTGAATGTCTTCATTTATTATTATTCTGACTAATAATTGTTTCTACTTTAGGCACAAGGCCAGCAATTACCCAGTGCATTACTGGTACTTTATTTTATCGACCCAGAAAACTTTTCTGCTATTAAATCTATTGTAAAACTATATTCATTGAGTAATCAATGAACCATATTAATCTTTGGTTATATATATATATCATCATCATCATCATCATCATCATTTCATTTCACGTCCGCTTTTTCCCTGCTTGCAAGGGTGGGACGGGAACTGATTCTGGCTTGATTTCTACAGCTGGATGCCCTTCCTAACACCAACCTCATTTACAGTGAGTGCTGGGTGCTTTTTTGCCGTGGCACCTCCACGACCACTTTGCTGTGGAATGATAGGGACCCCAGTCCCTATCATCTCATTTCTACAGCTGAGTAAACTGGAGCAATGTGAAATAAAGTGTCTTGCTCAAGGAAACAACACATCACCTGGTCTGAGAATTGAACTCACAACCTTTTGATTGCAAGGCCAATGCAATTCACTAAGCCATGTGCCTCCACACATATATATATATATATATATACATACATACATACATACACACACACACACACACATACACACACACACACACACACACACACACACACACACACACACACACACACACATTGTTTCACCTTCGCGGATCTTCAGCTCGTGATGTGTATGGTTATAGGAACAGGAATCTGGTGAACTAACTGTTGGGTAACCACTTCTATCTAACTCTACCACTACGGATATTACCTTCCAGGTGATGTGTTGTTTCCTTGAGCAAGACAATTTATTTCACATTGCTCCAGTTTACTCAGCTGTAGAAATGAGATGATAGGGACTGGGGTCCATATCATTCCACTGCAAAGTGGTCGTGGAGGCACCACGGCAAAAAAACACCCAGCACTCACTGTAAATGAGGTTGGTGTTAGGAAGGGCATCCAGCTGTAGAAATCAAGCCAGAATCAGTTCCCGTCCCACCCTTGCAAGCAGGGAAAAGCGGACGTAAAATGATGATGATGATGATATATATGGAGACACATGGCTTAGTGGTTAGAGCATTGGCTTTGCAATCGAAAGGTTGTGAGTTCAATTCTCAGACCGGGTGATGTGTTGTTTCCTTGAGCAAGACACTTTATTTCACATTGCTCCAGTTTACTCAGCTGTAGAAATGAGATGATAGGGACTGGGGTCCCTATCATTCCACTGCAAAGTGGACGTGGAGGTGCCACGGCAAAAAAGCACCCGGCACTCACTGTAAATGAGGTTGGTGTTAGGAAGGGCATCCAGCTGTAGAAATCAAGCCAGAATCAGTTCCCGTCCCACCCTTGCAGGCAGGGGAAAGCGGGACGTAAAATGATGATGATGATGATGATGATGAATATATATATATATATATAGATGATGATGATATTAATTATATATATATATAGATGATGATGATGATGATGATGATATATATATAGGTTATACATGGTGGAAATGTTTATACCAGTGCCATCAATAAATACATGTATATGTCCAGTCCACGTTTGTTCTGTCCCCTAGGTGATAGTAACCTGCTTGACCAGTGGTAAGAAGACGGTGTTGAAGTCACAGTACGGCTATGAGATTGACAACGTCCGTATCATGGGCAATGACCGCTACGCTGTGGCCAACTCGATCCAGACCCTCATTCTGGCCGACCTCTACACCAACAAATTCACCGAGGTAAGATACACCCCCACCTCCTCACTCTGCCCCACCCTCCCACCATTATAATAATAATTGTTTCTACTTTAGGCACAAGGCCAGCAATTACCCAGTACATTACTGGTACTTTATTTTATCGACCCCGTAAGGATGAAAGGCAAAGTTATAATAATAATAATGAAAATTATTATGTACAGTGCTCAGGTGCACTACAACTTATCAAAGGTGCATGTATAGTACATAGAATAATGTACAAATGTCAGGAAAGTGGACAGTGTGTGAGTCATGATTACACACAGATACATACACACACCATTTATATAATGAAAATTATTGTGTACAGTGCTCAGGTGCACTACAACTCATCAAAGGTGCATGTATAGTATATAGAATAATATACAAATGTCAGGGAAGTGAACAGTATATGAGTCATGATATACATGTGTGCTTGTGTATGGAGGGGGGATATCAGGTGTGGTGTTGGTGAATCTCAGGAAGCATGGAGGTTTTAAGGGATGCAGTGTCTCGACAGCTAACAACTGATGCAGGTAGTTTGTTCCATGGAGGTTTTAAAGGATGCAGTGTCTCGACAGCTAACAACTGATGCAGGTAGTTTGTTCCATGGAGGTTTTAAAGGATGCAGTGTCTCGACAGCTAACAACTGTTGCAGGTAGTTTGTTCCATGGAGGTTTTAAAGAATGCAGTGTCTTGACAGCTAACAACTGATGCAAGTAGTTTGTTCCATGGAGGTTTTAAAGGATGCAGTGTCTCGACAGCTAACAACAGATGTAGGTAGTTTTTTCCATGCTTCAGCAACTCTGAGCATGAAAAAATCTTTGCGAAAGTCACGGGAGCTATGCTGTTTTCTGACTTTGTGGGCATGTCCATGTGTGTTTGACACATGGAAATGAAAAAGGTACTCAGGGTTGTTGTTGGCAAGATGGTTAATAATTTTGTGGGTGTTTACCAAGTCAGTTGCCAGGCGTCGGAGCTTCAATGTATCAATGCCCAGGGAAGCAAGGCGTTCAGAGTATGGTAGATGCCTGATGGAGGGTATTCGCTTGGTTGCACGTCTCTGAACAATTATGGTTGTATTTAATGATTAGTATGTATTTAATGATCTTCGTTAAGTTTATACATTTGGCAACAAAAGATTTAAAGTGTTATTTTTATCTAAAAATCTATTATAATTTTAATTAAGTTATGTTCCAAACACCAGCTTAAAGTGTTTATATTTATTTAAAAACATTTCATTATAACTTTATATAAGAACCTTTGTTAAGTTATGTTCCAAACAGCACCTTAAAGGATTTATATTTATCTAAAAATCTTTCCATCATAATTTTATGGAAGAACCTTTGTTAAGTTATGTTCCAAACAGCACCTTAACGGGCTTATATTTATCTAAAAACCTTAAAGGGTTTATATTTATCTAAAAACCTTTCCATCATAATTTTATGTAAGAACCTTTGTTCAGTTATGTTCCAAACAGCACCTTAACGGGCTTATATTTATCTAAAAACCTTTCAATCATAATTTTATGTAAGAATCTTTGTTAAGTTACTTTCCAAACACTATCTTAGTAACGAGAAAGTTATATTACTAGATCCTTCCAAATTCTTGATCAGTCTCCAAACTTTTGTGGTAATCATGTGACAAGTGTCTTTCATTAGAAATACGGTGACCTTGTTTTTTTACCTCAATCAACAGATTCCCTGGCAGTCATCCGGGGAGAATGAAAAGTTCTATTTTGACAACGAGAATGTAAGTATCCCACCATGGGACATTATTTTTTCTGCTTGTTGTTGTTATTGTTATACTGTCTGTCTCTCTATCTATCTGTCTGTATGTCTGTCTGTATGTCTCTCTGTCTGTCTGTCTGTCTATCTATCTCTCTCTCTGTCTGTCTGTCTGTCTCTCTATCTATCTGTCTGTCTCTCTCTCTATCTATGTATTTGTATTGTCCCCTTTTCTTGTGCGCCCTTGTGGCTAATAAAGAAATCTATCTATCTGCCTGTCTACCTGTCTCTCCCTCTCCCTCCCTCTCTCTCTCTCTCTATATATATATATACATATATATATATCCTCTATACAGGTGTGCATGATATTCAATAGAGGGGAGCTAACTCTTGTCGAGTATGGCAACAACGCTGTAATTGGTTGTGTCCGAACGGAATACATCAATCCTCACCTCATCAGGTAATTATACAATTAGCTAATATTCTAATCAGTTAATTATCCAATTAGTTAATTTTTCTAATTGGTCAATTATTCAATTTGTCAACTAATTTATTAAATGGAAGCAAAAAACAAAACCCTATACCTGCTGAATATTATTACCTCCCTTTACTTTGATTTTTTTTTCCTGTTTTTTTTTTTGTTTTTTTTTTTGCATTCTAAATTATGGTTCTTTTATTCTTTATAATGGTTCCTGTCTGCGGTCATGTTGGAGCATAGCCAAAATTCTGGAGAGGGCGCTAAAAGGAAAAGTGTGTCCTGTCGAGGGAGAAGTCTTGTACTCTCAGTCACTTAACTCCAATGAAACTAAGACAGACTTTAACCCTGCGATGTACTGGTGTCCTGTCCAGGGGGAAGTCTTGTACTCTCAGTCACCTAACACCAATGAAACTAAGACTTTAACCCTGTGATGGACTGGTGTCCTGTCTAGAGGGAAGTCTTGTACTCTCATTCACTTAACACCAATGACACTAAGACAGACTTTAACCCTGTGATGGACTGGTGTCCTGTCCAGGGGGGAGTCTTGTACTCTCAGTTACTTAACTCCAATGAAACTAAGACAGACTTTAACCCTGTGATGGACTGGTGTCCTGTCCAGAGGGAAGTCTTGTACTCTCAGTCACTTAACACCAATGAAACTAAGACAGACTTTAACCCTGTGATGTACTGGTGTCCTGTCCAGGGGGAAGTCTTGTACTCTCAGTCACTTAACACCAATGAAACTAAGACAGACTTTAACCCTGTGATGGACTGGTGTCCTGTCTAGAGGGAAGTCTTGTACTCTCATTCACTTAACACCAATGACACTAAGACAGACTTTAACCCTGTGATGGACTGGTGTCCTGTCCAGGGGGGAGTCTTGTACTCTCAGTTACTTAACTCCAATGACACTAAGACAGACTTTAACCCTGTGATGGACTGGTGTCCTGTCCAGGGGGAAGTCTTGTACTCTCAGTCACTTAACACTGAATAAACTGAGATAAGCTCTGACCCACTTAAGTCTCTGGGTGCTTGAGACGGGTATATTCCTCTTTTTCCTCATATATTGTATCACTTATTCCTTTTTGTCTGTTTTCCTCTCTGTTTGACCTCTGGGTGACCTCTGTTTGACTTCTGTAGTGTCCGACTTAACGAGAGGCAGTCGAAACGATGTGAAACCAATGACAACAAGAAGCTGGCTTATTTACTGGACATGAAAACTGTAGTGATAGGTAAGTTCTGTGGTGGTGTTGGTGGTGTAGTGTGGGTGGGGGGGTGATGGTGTTGTAGTGGTGGTGTTATGGGGGGGGGGGTTGTGGTGGTGTGTTGGTGGTGGTCGTGTGTTAGTGGCGGTGGTGATGGTGTTGTGTTGGTGGTGGTGGTGTGTTGGGGGGGGGGGGGGCGGTGGTGATGGTGTTGTAGTGGTGTTGTGTTGTGGTGGTGGTGGTGGTCTAGTGGTGACAGGTAAGTTTTTGTGGTGGTGTTGGTGTGTTGGTGGCGGTGGTGGCGGTGGTGTGGTGTGAGGGTGATGGTGTTGTGGTGGGGGTGGTGTGTTGGTGGTGATGGTGTTGTGGTGGTGGTGTGTGGGGGGGGAATGGTGTTGTGGTGGTGGTGGTGATGCAGTGGTCTAGTGGTGGTGGTGGTGGTGTGGTGTTGTAGTAAGGTCATGGTGGTGGTGGTGGTGTTGGTGGTGTGATGTTGCGGTGGTGGTGTGATAGGTAAGTATTGTGGGGGTGGTGGTGGTGGTGGTGGTGAAAATTTACTATCTTAGTAATGTAATAATTCTCCTATTTTACCTTCTCCTCCTCCCTGGAAGGCCCATGGTACCACCATCCTCAAACAGTCCTTCCAGAGGGGCCTGTCAAAAGCAACTGTGTCCATGTCATCTATCTTGGGCGCCAAGCAACACCAGCTGAGCTCATGCAATAATTAATAATTTTACTAAATCTCTCAGAATTCTTCACTAATTGAAATACAAGGTTCTGAGTTCAAATCCCACCGAGGTTAACTTTACCTTTCATCCCTACGGGGTCGATAAAATAAAGTACCAGTAACATACTCGGGTCGATTTAATCGACTTTTTTTCCTCCCTTTAAAATTCTTCATTAATTAATTAAAATACAGGGTTCCTATTTAAATTAAAATCTTCGAACATAATTTTATATAAGAACCCTACATTAAGTTACTATCTTAGTAATGAAATGATTAATAATTTTAATAAATCCCTCAAAATTCTTCATTAATGTAATTGAAATTCAGGGTTCCTATTTAAATTAAAATCTTCCAACATAATTTTATATAAGAACCTTACATTAAGTTACTATCTTAGTAATGAAATAATTAATAATTTTAATAAATCCCTCAAAATTCTTCATTAATGTAATTGAAATTCAGGGTTCCTATTTAAATCAAAATCTTCCAACATAATTTTATATAAAAAAAACCCAACGTACACATACTCCCTCCACAACATCAATCTCAAGAAGTCTTCTTGTGAATGTGATCTGGGCATTATTGTTAACAGCGATTTGTGTTGAACAAAACACATATCTAAAATTGTCAAGAAGGCCGAGGGTGTCTTGGCATCACTTAGTAAGTAAGACCTTTGTCAGCCGCTCTCCAGCTATTTATTTAAAGCTGTATATAACTATGGTGTGGTCACACTTAGAATTTGCATCACCAGTCTGGAACCCCTATCTTGCTCATATAGATCTGGAAACTGTTCAGGGATGTGCAACCAAACAAATACCTTCCATAACGCATCTACCATACTCTGAACATCTTGCTTTCCTGGGCATGGATACATTGAAGCTCCGACATCTGGCAACTGACTTGGTAAACACCCACAAAATTATTAACCATCTTGCCAACGACAACCCTGAGCACCTTTTTGAATTCCATGTCTAACACACGTGGACATGCCAACAAAATCAGAAAACAGCACAGCTCTTACGACTTTCAGAAACATCTTTTCATACTCAGAATTGCTGAAGCATGGAACAAACTACTTGCATCAGTTGTTAGCTGTCGAGACACTGCATCCTTTAAAACTTCCATGGAACAAACTACCTGCATCTGTTGTTAGTTGTCGAGACACTGCATCCTTTAAAACCTCCATGGAACAAACTACCTGCATCAGTTGTTAGCTGTCGAGACACTACATCCTTTAAAACCTCCATGGAATAAACTACCTGCATCTGTTGTTAGCTGTCGAGACACTGCATCCTTTAAAACCTCCATGCTTCATGAAATTCACCAACACTACATACATACACGCATGTGTCTGTGTGTATATCGTGACTCATACACTGTTCACTTTCCTGACATTTGTACATTATTCTATGTACTATACATGCACCTTTGATGAGTTGTAGTGCACCTGGGCACTGTACACAATAATTTTCATTACCAGAAGAGCATGAAGCAAGCATGCTCTGTTGGATGTGCAATGTCAATGTGCGTGAAGGACCAAGCATAGATGAGTTGTGAGAGAAACTGTGTATAAGAGGGATAAGTTGTGGTGTGCAGGAGAAAAGACTGAGATGGTATGGACATGTGATGCGCATGGAGGATGACCGCTGGGTAAAGAACTGCCAAGAAATCCCAGTAGAAGGAAGACGCAGTAGAGAAAGACCACAAAAAACATGGGTGGAGGTGGTGAGAGCTGACGTCAGATTGCTGAAGCTCATGGAGGAGATGACGAAGGACCGTGACGACTGGAGAGATGCTGTGCTTAATAAGACCCGTCCCACCCTTGCACGCAGGGAAAAGTGGACATAAAATGATGATGATGATGATGAAATATATATATATATACACATGGAGGATGACCGCTGGGTAAAGAAGTGCCAAGAAATGCCAGTAGAAGGAAGACGCAGTAGAGGAAGACCACGAAAAACATGGGCAGAGGTGGTGATAGCTGACCTCAGGTTGCTGAAGCTCATGGAGGAGATGACGAAGGACCGTGACAAGTGGAGAGATGCTGTGCTTAATAAGACCCGTCCCACCCTTGCAAACTGGGAAAAGCGGACGTAAAATGATGATGATGATGAAGAGCATAAAATAAGGGGAAAGAACTCTAATGTACCAATTTTCTGAATGTTGTCTTATTGTAAGCTACATATTCTCTCTATTTTCAGTGGATCTGGTAACAGAAAATGTGATTGCGGAGGTGGAACATGATACCAAAGTGGACTGGTTGGAGGTGAGTGTCTGGGATGGGGTAGGAGGTTGGGACACAGGGGTATGTTGGTGGGGACTGTATGTAGATGAAAAAAAAAAAACCCCATAGGAAATAGTGTCTTTCATCAGATATTATTAAAGTGTTTATATTTGATACAGTTTTGTATCATAAAACCAGGGGTGTTTGGAACATAACTTAACAAAGGTTCTTACATAGAAATATGATGGAAGGTTTTTAGATAAATATAAACACTTTAAAATGGTGTTTGGAACATAACTTACCAAAGGTTCTCCCATAAAATTATGATGGAAGCTCTCTAGATAAATTAATGAAATTATGGAAAGTTTTTAGATAAATATAAACACTTTAAGATAGTGTTTGGAACATAACTTAACAAAGGTTTTTAGATAAATATAAATACTTTAAAACAAACAGTTTTGTATCTAAAAACCTTCCATCATATTTTTATGTAAGAGCCTTTGTTAAGTTATTTTCCAAACACTATCTATGCTACAAAACTGCTCTTTTTAAAGAGTTTATATATATATATATATAGAAACCTTTGTTAAGTTATGTTCCAAACACCATTGCAAAGTGTTTATATTTATCTTTAAAAAAATCTTCCATTTTAAGTAAAAACCTTTGTTAAGTTATGTTCCAAACAACATCTTAAAGTGTTTATATTTATCTAAAAACCTTCCACCATGGTTTCATGTAAGAACCTGTGTTAAGTTATGTTCCAAACACCACCATAGTAACGAGAAAGTGAGTTATATTACTAAATATGGTAACGAAACTTGTTTAAATTCTATCCATTCCTTGGTCTAAGTTCACCTAGTCCCTCACACCTCTATTTTCTTACCTTTCCAGCTTAACGAGACTGGACGTTACCTGTTGTTTCGAGACAAGAAAATGAAGGTATGTTCTTAAAATTTTTTTATATATTTATCTTTTCAAGTTTTAGTGTTTGTGTAATGGGAGGTCGCATGGTGTAGTGGTAGTCTTTTAATTTTTAAAAATTTATTGTAGATATTTAGCCTGGTTTGGATAGGTTCCCTTTAGCAGAGTAAAGGGCTGCTAAATATGTATCTGTCTGTCTGTTTGTCTGTCTGTCTGTTTGTCTCTATCTTTCTATCTATATGTCTATCTATCTATCTAACTATTTAACTATTTAGTACGTCACAAGGGAGACGACGTGCTCGGAGAGACTCTAGGCATCGAAGACGACGAACTCACCAGTCTGTTTGGTAGGACTTTCCGCCCGGGACCTATGGACAACTTCCAGAGGTCCCTGGCCTGGCAGTGCTACCGAGGAGCTCTACCAGTTCATGACAAGATCTACAGGCACGGACGCCCCGGCAGGGATCCTTCCAAGAGGACGTGTCCAAGATGCGGGCAGGACATTGAAACCGTCCTGCACGCAATTGTACACTGCCCGGGTGTAACCTACCTGTGGAACTATGCAGAACAACTGCTGTCGCGTATGGGACAAATCCAGTTGACTGCCGAGTCCATAGTAAGGATCAAACCGTCAACTTCTTTAAAAAATGAAAGAGAAGCGGTTTTCCTCTGTACGGTGGCTATGGTGAAAGAGGTTATATGGTGGACGAGGTTGAGCGGACTGAGGACAGATCCCTTTCTCTCCGGATAACAACTCATTCCCTTCTTTAAGTA